>VACF01002448.1:4498-103827 GCA_006891605.1 Pleurozium schreberi | reverse complement strand
AAATGAAAGATACAAGGTATCAAAACATAATTTTAAAATTCAAATTTCACCCTAAACCCTGAACCCACAGTCGCTCAGACGACCCCACCCACGGTCGCCATGTTAGAGTTCCACTGGAGTCGCCCAGATTCCGCACCCACGGTCGCCCCCTGAACCCGCACCCGCGGTCGCCCTTGTGGGTCCGGACCCGCGGTCGCCCTAAACCCGCACGCGCCCTGGTTGGCGACCTTAGGTACTTAAGCGCTCGCCCTCACCCGCAGTCTCCACTCTTGGTCCTGCGCAACAGCTTTCATCCACCTCCAAGTCACCAAGTGGCTGAATGCGTGTTTGTAGACTAGGGGTGTTATTCTAGGGGAGGAGTTTTGCGTTTTTCCGGCTCGAAGTTGAAGCTCCGTGCATGCGCGCAAGAGATCATGTCGACTCCGGGAGAAGGTAGCGGTACAAGACATGTATTTCCACGAGACGAGGACCTCAACAACTCTTCAAATTTTGTTGTAGATCTCTCTCCCCCGATGACAAGCGGGGCTACTGGGCCGTCCAAGACGAAGAAGGCCAAGACAGCACACGACAAGAACCCCGACTATCCACCACCCCAGTATACAAAGTATGCGTATGAAGTATGCGTGGAGTGGTACGAGGCCCGAAGCACAGAGGATTTGGAGAAAAAATACCTTCGACATAAAGAGACAGGCCTAGACATTTTGAAGAGGGATTTAGAGAGATGGATATTGAGGAAGTGCGATGAATCCAGTGAGTTCAAAGACGTTGGAGACACGTACTACAATGAGTTGTCTAATTGGCTTGACAATTGTCTTGCCCAAATCATATTCAACACGAAGAAATTGATGGAGATTTATAGACCTCAAGCGCTCGAATCTGATAGAGACGAGAAGGACGCAGAATTTTGCGCGAAGATGGAGTGGTGGCAGAATGTAGTAAAACAACATTCGAAGGCCATGGTCAGGGATATGGGATGGCAGACCGGTGCGCTAAAGGCAGCGTTGTCTCAAGACAGTGGATCATGTCTAATGTGGGTCTCTCTCCAAGCCAAGGTGGTCCCACTCAGTGGATATGACAATCAAGGTGGGTTCGTCAAGGTGCGCAAGGTACGCATCGAAGGGATGAACAAAATTCCTCAATATGTAGAATTTGCGGGAAAATTGTCAAAGACAACAAACAAGCGTGCTGCGAGAATTAAGCGATCGGCGGAGGCCACGGTGTGCCCATTAAATCACCCAGCCATCATTAAATTCTTGGCTATCCACGAGGAATCAATGGAGGCATATCAATTGTGGTGGAATGGTGACAATTTGACAGAGCTCTTTAAACTTTCCAAGAAGGTGTCAGATACTGCGGAATGGTTTAGAATCAAGGACGTGCATGGGTATACGAAACCTCAACAGAGAGCAGTTAGCCTCTTTCGAAGGCACAAAGCCAAGTTGGCGTGGGCCTTGATATATGTGATGAGTATTGTGCACAACGCAGGGGTGCTCCATAATGACTTGTCCCCCTATAACATATTGCTTCACTACCCTCCCGTCAATGACGACCTTATCAACATTGGGATTTGTGATTGGAGAATTGCAAGCCGTATTCAAGAAGGATATGCATCCCATTACGGGGCTCAAACACAAGCTCATCTTGACCCTAAAACCGATGGCCGTTGGTGGGTGGCTCCCGAGTTGATCTATCTGTTTGGATCACCAAATTCCGAAATGAGCCTTGAAAAGATGCAAGAGTCTCACAAATACACTGTGAAATCGGACTCGCATGCAGTAGGACAATTGGCCGCGAGCATGGGAATAAAGCACATGAATCTCCATGATGGCGATTTATTTAAGAACGCGACGTCATCAAAATATTTTGCCATGAAGATACGTGAATTGTGTGACCCAGAGGTCCATAAAAGACCGACGTGTGCGCAAGTGGTTTCGTAGCTGATGGGTAAACCGTGGAACATGAAGCCTCCGGAATTTGTGTTACTTGAAACTGTGAATTTTGTATCACTTAGAGAAATTTCAATTGATTTTGTGAGAGATTGTAATTGTTATCATTTTTGTTGCAAAAATTGAACATAATTGAGCAAAAATAACAAAAACAACCCAAATTATTTGCATTTTTATAGAGAGATACCACTAGGAATGTTGTGTAGTGTGAAAAAAGTTCAATTGCTTATTTTATACCCAAACACCCGAAACAACCACAACGGAGGCCTTAAAGTCAAATTCAACTATTGAACCGAATTTGTTCTTTTATTTCATTGATGTGTCCATTTTTATATTTTTCTCTATTGTACAAATATTTTTTTTATTCATATTATATTTTTTCAATCATTTTGATGGAAAAATCAAATTCTTGTGAATTTTTAATGCTAAAGGTAGAAATAAAATTATATGAATTATGATGCATTCTTGAATAATCTTGTGACTTTTACCATAAATGAATAGTAGAATGAGAAACATAGTTGTATAGTTAAAAAAAAATTTCATGTCAAGATAATAAAATTTGAATGAAAACAACACACCATATTGTGTTATTTGAATTTAGGGTCGCACACAGAGCTTACAATTATTGCAATAAGGCTTTCAGTTTTTGGCACTTTTCAAAATTTTGCAATGGAGTAGAAACATAACTTTTCAAGATTCATTTTCTTAGTCCATGTTAAATTTTAAAAATAGTTATTTTGAAAATTACAATCAAGGTTGACGAAGGCGCATCCACTTTTGGAATGCCCGAACCTTAAAGGGTTAATTCCAGGGCTTTTTTTTTTGGCTTTTTGGTGCCAGATTGCATTCAAAAAAACAGTGTGGCTATAAAATGTCAAAAAAAATGTCAAAAAACTTGGATGTAATCGCCAAACAACTTTGAATTAAAAAAAATCTTAGATGAAATTGCCAGATTGTGGATGAAAACCATAGCATACATCCAATATGTGGATGAATGTTGTAATTCGGAGCACCACTATAAGATTTAATGTCGCCATTGTGGCACTTCATAAAAAATGGAAAAAACAGCCCTGGTTAATTCCATTCTCGTTCGCCTTAATTACCCGCGGTTGCCTTCAACCGTGAACCCCTGAACCCCAAGCGCGGTTGCCCCATCGTAGAGGAATCGCGGTCGCCCTCCACCCGCACCCGCACCCGAAGTCGCCTCAGCTCCGTACCCGCAGTCGCCCCTACCCGCACTACAGTCGCCCCCGAGTGGATCCGCACCCGCACTCTGGATCCGCAGTCGCCCAGATCTGGGACTGTGGACCCGCGGTCGCCCTGACCCGCAGTCGCACGCGCCCCCCTATCTGGACCCGCACGCGCCCTGGCGCCTGAAGAGATCGCGACTGCGGGTACTTAAGCAATCTTTATATTTTGTCTCCGCGCATTGACTGCCATCCACCTCGTTGTGTTTGGCTGCATGCACGGGAGACAAAGTTTGCCATATTTGAGGAGGTATTTTACCCCTTTCCAGCATTTCCAATTTCGGTGGCCCGTGATAGTGGAGAGCATTTCGTAGAACACATTGTAAATGTAAATGCGCCGGGCTTTTGTTTATGATTTCATAGAAGCCTGAGCGCATATTTAGACTTTTTTATCTTTTTTTTTAGTTTTTTATTATAGATGTACTATTCATAGTAGTGGTAGAGTCACGAAGCAGGCACGATGGACAATGAGCCCAACGCACCGGCGGCTACAAACTCCGCACCAGTGGCACCACGGGAGCGGAAAGTGAATCGCGACAAGGGTCAAAAACGGACCGGTAAAGTCCACAAGAAGCGAGCCCGCATTTTGATGCATCCAAAGATCAAGGCTTTTAACGCAACGTCGTCTAATCAAACATTGCGTGAGCAAACACTGAGGATGGTAGACATGCACACATGACCCTAATGCCCACCCTCCTTCGGGGCCAAATTCTTTGAGATATATGGGGCATTTGGTATGGTCCAAGACAAAAGCAGCAGGCTGCGGCTACAACAGCTTTTGGTTGACGACGTCTGCATGGCTCAACTTCTGATTTTTGTAGTCCCACCCATTTTGAGTCCAATCTATGACATCCTGTTCGGGCAACTCGAGCATGGACATGTCGTTGGGAAACATGTCTTCCAAGAAAGTCCAGGACATTAGGCCATTCTCTCGTTTCGGTGCATTTGCAACGAAATTTCTAGCCACTTTTTCTAGCTCTTTTGCAACTTGTTGTGATCTATCCACGGAGAGAATGCACGCGACTTTCCAATGATAGTAAGTGGCCGTCAACTGTGACGACTGCCCTTGAAGGACTATGTTTTCTTCTTTGAATTCAAAATTGTTTTGAGATGGTACAATCGGATTTTGTGCCAGATTCCAGAGAGAATCTTGCGTCCCGTGGAGATCAATCGCGTCGCTCGTCCCGCCATTTGGAATATTGGGAAACCGCATGTGCTTTGGAAGAGGAAAAGAACCCAAGACATTGCTCGTAATGTCCCCTATGACCTTGTCTATTTTGTGAAGGTCTTGCTTGACCAAAGCGTCATCCATATCCGCCAAAGTGAAAGTGTCGCGATCTTTGTCTTTGAGGCGTTGTAGTTCCATAGATTGTTGGGCAAGAAGATCATTTTTTCGGTCGCATTCCAATCGCAATTTCTTGATTTCAGTCTGTAGCGAAGAGATGATGGCATCTTTCGTCTTCAACAAGCCCTCAGCCTTCTACATGGCCATGATGTCCTCACTTGATCCTAACACTGATGCAGGAGTAGGAGCTAGAGTACTTTCTTCCATGAGGGTGTCCTCATCTGGCCCAAAGTCGAAGACGTCCCTCAATGGCTGCCGTGGCAAGGGCGCGTTCACACCGGTCGTTGGGCTTGATGCAAGTCTGACTCTTGAGATTGAACGACAACCACTAGAAGTTGGCCTTTTGGTTCGTGCCCTGGAGGTTGTAGCTTCCTCCCTATTTTCATTTTAGGTTTCCGTGGGACCAACAGATGGCCCTACAAATCTTGTTGCCTTTGGGGCCCGCGTACCATCCGAGTCATCATCTTCTTCAGATTCCTCCGTGTCAAACTCAGCTGGGTCTTGAGTTTTGTAGGCACTTCGAACAGCTCCAAGTCCACCTTCCGGAAATTGTAAAACACCCCTTCAAGGAATGATACCGTTCTCGAGACGTGTTATGTACGTACTTTCTTTGACCGTGCTCCAATCGACTTGCTTGTTTAATGTGACCTCGGCGTATGCTCCTCTGGCGAGGAAGACAGGGACCTCGTTCCTTTCGACAAAGGAAGTTTTGCCAGACAAAGATTAGTTACCGACGGGATCGCTTGCTTTTTCATTTGGGTTATAGACCAGATGATAGCCTCGTTGGAGTGAGAAAGTGCAACAAAGCCAGCCTAGCTGTGAAAGCTATGTTTAGGAATTGTGGGGGAAATGTTCCTACGGCTGACGCGGACAAAAAAGAACGTGGTGTGGAAGTGACATCACCGTCAACGGTTCCAGCAGGGGTGGTACATGGTCAACAACCGCCCACTGCTTCAGCCTCAGTTAGTGAAGGCGGAGGAAATACTGTGGGCCACAGTTCCCAAGTTCGATCATCAAAGGCGCATGACCCTTCTTTGAACCAAAGTCGGCCAATGAGGCAATTATCCGTACAAGAAGGGATGGACACATCTAGTAAGCAAAGACTAGACAAAAAATGGGCTAAGTTTTTCTATGAGGCAAATATAGCATTCAATGTGGTGAGGCACCCCGCCTTTGGGGATGCAGTGAAATCAACATCCGAGTCTAGAATTCACTACAAACCCTCGGTTTACCATGCCATACGCACGAAGCTCATGACATCAACAAAAGATGAAGTGGTTGCATTGATATTTGAGAAGACGAGGGGGCCAATCCATAAGTACGGTGTGACCATATGCTCCGATGGATGGGACAACGTCACGCATCGACCGTTGATGAATGTCATGTTGGCATGCTCGAGCGGAGAAATATTTTTGGGATCGGTCGACACGAAAGGTGAACGCAAAGACGCTGTTTATGTGGCTAGTCGTGTAAAGGATTACATTGAAGCGGTGGGGGACAGAATGTGGTGCAAGTGTGCACGGACAATGTAGGAACCATGCGTTTAGCGGGTACTTTGTTGATTGATGACTTCCCGCACATATATTGGCAAGGTTGTTCTGCGCATGCACTTGACCTTCTACTTGAAGATTGAGGAAAGCAAGTTTGGGTAAAAAGTATGGTGAAGAAAGCAAGAAAAATCGTGAAATTCATTCGGGGGCATCACATGCCACTCGCTATTTTCCGAAGGCTGTCTCCAACTCTGATGTTGAAGATGCCTGTTGAGACTCGTTTTGTGACCATGTTTCTCATGACTAAGCGGCTGGTCATGGTAAAGGAAGCCGTGGAATTGACAGTCTACGATCGGGATTGGATACAGTTCAGGAAAAAGTTGCCGGATAATAGAGCAAAAAGTAAGGCAGATGCCGTTCGACGTAGGGTTCGAGATGATGAGTTTTGGAGGGGATGTGCAAACTTTGTAAACATGGTAGGGCCCGTGTTAATCGCTCTTCGAGAGTTCGATGGAAAGCAGCCAGCCATGGGCAGAGCGTGGATGGTCATGAAGAAGGTGGAAAAATATGTTTTGGCTTTGAGGCGTCGTCCCTTTTTATTGCAAGTAGAGTATGCAGTACACGCTGAAGCAACATTTTACAAGCGATAGGATATGATGAAGACCGATTTGCATTACGTAGTTGCTCTGCTCAATCCGTTCTTGCTTGAAGAAGTTGCGCTAACGGACGATAACAACGCAAGAGAGGCCGTCCTAAAGGTACTACGCAAATTGATAAATGGAGGGTTTGCATTCGCCGACGCTTTGACTAAGTACCAATTATTTCGAGACCGCCGTGGCATTTTTGCTGGGCTTCCCGATGTAAATACTTTAAATCTGGAGCCGCATGAATGGTGGGATCTTCTCGGGGCCGGTGCTCGTATGCTTTTGCCCATTGCAAAAAGGATCCTCGCACAAGTATGTTTCTCGTCATCGTGCAAGCGCAATTGGAGCATGTATTCCTTTGTCCACAGTAAGTTTCGCAATTTGGCTTGTTGCATCGTTTGTGGGGTTGCATTGTAGGCCAGTTCTCCAATTTCCTCTTGATCTTGGTTTCGCTGATCCAAGGTGAACATGTCTCCCAATGTTTCTCCATTCCACCATTGAGAATAACATTCCATGGTCATGTCATTTACAGCAAAAAACTTTATGACCTCTGCATGAGTACATGAACAAACCATAGCCTCGATGGACAACTTCTCCCCAAACTTCTTCAAATTATCCATGTGCAGGGCCGTCTTGCCCGCCAATTTCATCGTTTCGAGAATGTGCCGCGAGTTTTGGAGGCACACTTTACGCACCCTCCCGTTCCCTTCTTGAAGATTGAGGCCCGTCAAAGGAACCACCACCACTTCTCTTTCAAGGAAAACCACTCCTCTTGATGTTCCTTGGCCTAAAGCCAAATTTTGGCTTTGTTGAAACCACAGGGCTGCTCGGATATAGCTTGACGACAACCCCCGTAGTGCGTCGTGCCACCAATAGACCTTTTTATGCAATAAGTGCATTGCACTTGAACGGGGCCCTACACTCCTTTGAAAACCTTTTATACTTTCGGCAACTTGGACAAGGTTGTAGACACAGGTTCGCACCTGATCCTCAAGCCAACGATCGAAATCTTCCTTCGTGCGTTCTTCAAGCCGCTCGTCCCCGCTCATTGCTGACCAAAACATGTGGTAGAATTTGTTTTTTATTGTCTCCACCCCTTGCACCCCCTTTGCGATGTAAGTTGTATTGAGTTGGGAGATCGAATATTGCTCCATAAACTCCAATGCCACTTCATGCAATTTTTTTGTTGCAGCCTTATTTGGCCATTTCTCGGGATTCGCAGCTTTGTGCCTCCTCCTGCTCTTTTTTTTCTTAGCCTCAGAAGACTCTTCTGCCTCCACACCGCCGACCCCTTCTGCAGCCACTGCCTCCAATACGCATTCCGTGGATTCTAAAGATGCTTCACCATCAGAGTCTCCCACGTCGTTGAACCAGGCATCAACCTTCCGCTTCGAAGTACCACTGACATCCATTAAAAAAATAAGAGCGATAAACAAACCAAGGAAGGAATTAGGGTTTCCTGATCACAAATGTGAAAACTCCCCTCCTTCCTCAGCCGAGCCTCCTCGCAAGCACCCGCGCTCCCAAGCAAGGACTGAAACCAATCCAGGGCAAGAGAGCACTGTCAGAGCAGGAGAGATGCGTGCAAAACTAATCCACGCATCCAGGCATATATAACACCTAACAGGCCGTCGAGGGGACGCCCAAGCCGTCGAAGGGACTGTTAGGGACTCCGAGGCCGTCAAGGGGACGTCCTGGTGTCGTACTGTAAATACGTACAGTATATAAAACGTGTGTATATTATACATTTTAAAAGGTTCTTGGTTTCAGAGGAGAAACTTACCGATGACGCTTCCGTTAGCTTCAGGGTGACGCTTGTTAGCAATGAAATTGTTTATAAGGTGAAAAACCTGAGACAAACTTCATTAGTTCGACGTAATCCTTTGAATTTTAGAATTTGGATTTAGATTTGGATTTGGAGTTCGACTGCAAAATGTTGAACTGGAGGGTTTTTATAGAGTTGCAAGATCGAAAAGTTGATCCAGAGGCAGAGTTAGAGCTTTCTTTGTCTCAGTTGCCAAACCAACCATCTCAACCGACGATTTCTTCACCATCGCCTTTCCATCTACGAGATGAAGCTGGGCCTTCTCGCCCGTTAAAGACACCTTGTTTGGAGCAACGTTGGCACGGCAATCTTGATAGGAACGCTCGTGCTTTGGCGATTCTACTTGAAGTAGGATGTGTTGAACAAGGCACGTGAGATGTGACATTTGAAGCGAGTTATGAGGGTTTAAATGAAAGACCAGTATTTTTGTATGAGGAGGCCAGATAGAGAGGGCACTGGCCATCAACGTTGGTTGAAAGGGATAGTGAATCCTCTAACGAAGGTCGAACATGCATATTACGTGGCTAACACCATCAGGCGTATCCTCAAATTCTTGCAGATGGAGTAGTTTTCTTCATCGACTTCACTTTTTACCTTCGCTAAATGAAGGTTGGAGTTTAATGTGATATATAAATTTTAGATAATATATTTGTGTGTTAGAAATAAAAGACTGGGAGTTTAAAAGTAGTTTACTACCTAGTTTTGACTTTAGAGGTTCATTGGCCTTAGAAGTTGAATAGGAACTTACCTTTGGGTGTTTTCCATGGGCCAATGGTTGTTTGGAGGCCCATGTGTGGTGCACATGGGCTAATCCTACTTACCTTAGGGGTCTAGAGTCTAGGAAGGCATCTTCTTGCTCTTCCAAGTCGGTTTTGTTTGGAGGAAAAAGTTAGTGTGTTTTTGGTGAGTGAAGAGATGTGTGTGTGAAGAAGCCAAAAGTTTGATCGGCCATATCTTTTGTTGTAACAATCTTTTTTAAATGAAAATTTGAGGGTTTCTTTCTCATGGTTTTGCGCTTTTATGGATACATTTTTTTGCTTGGTTTGGAGTTGTGAACAAAAAGTTACGAGCATGTGAGTGGAGGAGGGTCTGTTGCCACCCAACGGAAAGGAGCAGAGATTCGGGCGGCCACCAATATTTGTGATTTTGGATTCTCTCTTTAAAACTTTCAAGCATCAGAGGAGAACTTCTTAGCTTTCTATAGACACATGACTTGAAGTATTTGAAGTCGTATGTCAAGAGTTATGGGTTGTAGAATGACAAGGAGTCTACTACCTTTCAAAAGAGAAGGCCGAGACTTTGTTTGTTCATAACTTTTGGACAGTAGTTTGGAAAGCTTTGAAACTTTTAAGGTAGTTGTATTACATTGTTAGCTTTTCAAAATGCTATAGCACTTAGCATTTGAGCTTGTAGAACATCTGTAGTACAAATTTGAAGATAGCAGTTTTTTATAAAAGTTTCTTTTGAACTAGTTGGGGTTTCTTCAAGATCTTGGGTGAAAGAAGCTCCATTTTGTGTTTGTGGCAACGAAGTGGGGTTAATGGCCTACATGGTTGATCTTATTTGTTGTTCCCACCGGTGAAAGGTGCTTCTTGGTCACCATGGGTTTGATTTTAGGAGCCAATCTTTTGGACGACCAACTCGTGGTTTGGCCGTCCCGATTTATCCGTCCCGATTTACCCGTCCGAGGCCTTGTTTCTTATCACACATCCTTACCCTTGGTCCTATAGAACCACCACAGGATAGGTCAACGGAAGATTGAATTGAAGATCAAGTGAAGATTCGAATTTTGTTACTTGCATTTCATCTACAGTCACAACCTGCAGCTAGACACCCCGTGTTTTTTCTAAGCGTGCTCCTCTCTACCCAACACCGGACGTCGACATGGCCGTTGAGGGGACGCCTGGGATGGCGATCGAGCCGTCTGGGTCTCAGAGGCCGTCAAGGAGACAACCACGTCGTCGACGACCCGGACCATCTAGGGGACGCCCGGTTCCTCGACGGGACCGTTGAGGAACTCCGAGGCCGTCGAGGGGACGCGTAGCCCGTCCTGGGAACGTGGACATAGGAGAGTCAGGAGACTCCGAGGCCGTCGAGCGTCTGAGAGGCTGTCGGAGAAGCCGTCGATTCAACCGTTGAAGGAAGCGTTAGGACATCCCAACCCGTCGAGGAAGCCGCCAGCGAGGTCGTTCCTGGACTTAATAGTTAGTGTCGTTCGCCTGCTCTTCATTTATTGTGTTTTACAGTCTGGCTCATCTAAAATTATGAAGCACTGTCCTTTTTTTTAATTCCACAGGAAGTGCCAAAGTGGCGATACTTCATTTTAGTTCGGTGCTCTTTAAAGTATAAAATTCCAGGGAGTTAGAGAGTGTAAGGTTGTTGAAGGGATAGGGTCTAGGTAACCCGGGTGGGTGGGAGGGACATCCCTATACAGGGTGACTAACAAAATGAAGGCCATATACTCTAGTTTTGACTCCAAGCCTCGAATTTAGGAAAAATTCCTAATATTGAATATTTTATTGCAATTTGAACTTTGGATGTCATTTCAATGTTCATTTTATTCTAATTATATTCTAATTATAGAATGACAAGGAAATTGAGTTTACACCATGATGTTTTTCATTGTAATGTACACACATGGTGGAATTTTCAGACTTGTGGAAGAACTTTTCTATTTGATGGGAKTTTTTCTTCACTTTTTTCAAAAATTCTCATAAAAATCAATTTTCCTCAAAAAAATCTTATCTTTGTGTGAAGTAGAGAATCCATGAAAAATCATCTCTGAAAAATAAACATAAAATTTTTCACACATATCTATTTCCGTTATGGTAACAAATTGAGTGATGAGCACCAAGGCTCTGAATCAGTAGTTATAGGTCCATCCATTAGAGGTTAACATTCAGGTTCAGGTGTTCTGGACGTTCTGCCCAGCGTCCTGGACAGCCCATTTTAGCTTTGGACGGCCTGCCCAGTGCCATCAAGGCGTCCCGGGCTGGTTCTCAACGACCCTGGGTAGACCGTCCAGAAATTGGTTAAGCCGTCTGGAACCAATCCGGACCGTCCAGGACACTGGGTAGGCCGTCCAAAACAGATCCGAGGCGTCAATCGTGGTAAGAGCATCCACTACTAATTCAGCCCGTCGACGACCGGGGCAAGGCGTCCAGAACAAATTCAGGCCGTCCAAATTAAATTCAGGCCGTCGACGACCCGAGGCAGACCGCCCGAAAACACCCCGAGTTGTCCAATCAAGGCCGTCTCGTGTCGTGGACGGCGGAGTAATTATCATTTCTATTTTACTCCACTAGTCCGTCGATCGGGCAGGCCATACAAAACTAATTCAGCTCGTCGATGGCTCGGGGCAGGCCGTCCAGGTCAAATTTAGGCCGTCGACGACCTGGGGCAGACCGTCCAGAAACACCCCGGGTTGTCCAATCGAGGCCGTCTCGTGTCGTGGACGGCGGAGTAATTATCATTTCTGCTGTACTCCACCGGTTCGTCGATCGGGTAGGCCGTCCAGAACTAATTCAACTCGTCGACGTCCCGGGGCAGGCCGTCTAGGTCAAATTTAGGCCGTCGACGACCGCGGGCAGACCGTCCAAGAACACCCTGGGTTGTCCCATCGAGGCCGTCTTGTGTCGCGGACGGCGGAGTAATTATCAATTCCGCTTTACGAACGTGCTGACGGCTCCAGACCTGTCGACGGCCTCTCCGGACGGCCTGCCAAACCACCGTTGGAACTCCCTGGACAGATCGATCGTCGATCTCCGTGTCCATCGACGGCCTCCAGTCGTTGAGCTAGGATTACGGCGGTGATTAGACACAAATTTGTGATGGTAATCAGTCCTGGTAATTGGGAGGTATAAGGTTTATATTTTTTTCATTGCACTTGCTTTCTCTCTTGAGCTATGTTGTCTTTGCTTGAAAAAGCTTTGCATTGCAGTTCGGGAGGAAGCAAAAATAGTTGGCTATTGCTTTGCCACATTTCAGTTGGCCCCACACAACAGAAGGCAAAGCATAGTCCATCTATTCCATACAGAACGTATTGTGTCTTTGTGCAGGTATGTCAGAGAATCAAGAGAATCAAGAGATGTCGAGAAGCGAAGGTGCATCCCCAGCGAAGAAGCGACGTGGGAATAGGGCCGCCATTGATTGGGAAACTTTCAATCAAGCGGCGGTCATGGCAAAGCCCGGGTGGGAAGTGCAAATGGAGTCGTGGACCTGGGTCACATGTCGGACGTACATCGACTGGGCCCACATTAACCGCCACTGGACACGTGAGCGCCACGAGACCCATGTCAGATCTGGCGTTGCACTTATCCCGTATTGCCAACACCCGGCATTCAAGAAGCGCTTGACCGAGGTGGCATTGTTTCTGTGGAGAGAGCTCTCAAAGAAGGATGGGACCCTCTCATTGTGCCAAATGGCGTATGCGGAGGTGTTTTTRGGCAAGGACGTGGATTGGAATACGTACTCGAACGCGGCCCGAAAAGGCGTATTTCCAAACCGACAATGTTCCATTCCACCAAATCCTACGGTGCCGTTGGATGGCAATCAGGCCATAGCAGGGGTTGTGGCGCAAGTGGTTGCAGCGGTGAACCCGGCTACAATACATGTAGCATTGCAGGGGCCAAATTTGGTAGATATCGCAAATGTTGGGCGCAAGGGTGGTCCACAAGATTTAGACCAGCTCGTGTTGGACCAGCCAGGTGATGGACTTGATGGCCTCGAGGGTGGAGTGGCAGTCGTGGACTCTGAATTACAGCGATTACGAGCGTCGTTGGCCGCGATGGAGATCCAGAATATGGAATTAGAGCGTCGGCATCGAGCAAAGCTGGAAGCCTAGATGGCACAAGTGAAGGCTCTCACGGACGAGAATGCCAAACTTTAGGCAAGTAACACTAATTAGCTAGCCCGTGCAAATCGGTTGAGCAAAAAGGGCGTTCCACCCCTGGATGAAGTTGTGGAAAGGGCAACGTACGGGCTAGTAGACCCGCCTAATATCACAAACTCCTTCATGGTGCAATCTCGCAATCCATTCAGGCCAACTCAATTCCGTGGCGAGAGTTCTAACGCGGCCGCCCAATCAACAACACAAGAGGGCGAAGAAATGATTCACATTCCTCGGGTTATCCATGATGCCCTGCTCGTACAAGCCGAGCATGCAGAGTTGGAGTGCGCTAACGCCAAGGCGGATGCAGAATTGTCATCGAAGTCCATGTGGGCCGAAATCCACCGGAATACGAATCTGAGGGCTGTGAATGCTAGGTTTAGGGTCCACAATCCAACGAAAGAAGAAATGTTGCTATCAATGAGCAACATGAAGTTGACATCCAATCTCGCAATGAACGAGATAGGGCAGATGTAGCGTTGTCAGGTAGAGAGGAGCGTGCTTAGGAAACAAACGGGATGTCTGGCTGTAGGTTGTGAGTGTAGATGAGAGGCAAGTACAAAAAACTCGAATCTTCACTTGATCTTCACTTCAAACTTCGTTTGATCTTCATTTCAATCTTCACTTCAATCTTCCGTTGACCTATCTTGTGGTGGTTCTATAAGGCCAAAGGTTAAGGTAGGGTGATAAGAAACCACGGGCTTCGGACGTATAAAACGGGACGGTCAGACCACAAGCTGGGCCGTCCGAGGGATTGGATCCTAAATTTCAAACCCGCGGTGACCAACAAACTTGCCTCACCAGTGGGCACAATATAAAAGTTTCGACTATGTGGGCAATTAACCCCACTTCGTCGCATCCACAACACAAAATGAGGCTAGTGTTGGTGTAAACCATTAGTTGGCGACGCATATGACAGAGTGTTCTAGGGACGGATTCTTGACGCAACAAGAGCTCATCTTTGGTATTCAAAGCACTTGCTGTTGCATGGGTTGCCAAAGCAGCTGCTTSTACTTATTGATCTGACTTGCGAGTCTATTCTTCTATTGCAAATACTACGGACTTGTTAACGCCATGGGTAACTGTGATGCCAAAGCCCAAATTTAGACCACTAAGGAGATGCCTTCTTTTCCATTAACGATTTTAGAACAGAATAGTAAGAGCAACCATATTGCAAATTTTGTCCTAATCAAGGACCACTTGCACTTGATGTTTGATGCGGTATTAGCAAAATGAATATCATCCAAAGATGTAATCAAATTCATTCCTACTTCACCCTTCTTAGCACCAAGTAAAAATGGACCTTCAATACTTAAATGAGATCATAAGCATAAGTGACAGAATGACAATTCTATTCAATGTGCTCCAACTGAAGGACCCATACCTTTGTTGTGAGTTGCATTCAAAAAGGCACCTGCAATTGCAAGCTCTATCAAGAGCCAAGTACATGCTTTTGATTTCGCAATTAACATCATTAGATGTTTTTTGGACCGTCTAGAAGATTGCAAGTTTCCGGGCTGTGGGAACACATTGGGAACTCTGGGAACTCTGCCACATAGACCGTCAGACATGGCATAGAGATTGCCACGTCAGATAATATTAATTAATGATTTATTTTAATTAATTATTAATTATTTAAAAAATATTTTTTTGAAAAAACGATAATTTTTTAAATCAGTTTTCAGTTTTTTTATACTTTCTAAGATTTCTGGGAAAAAAAAAAAATTCAAATTCAAAATTTCAGACCAACAGTCGTTGGTTCCCCGTGCAGGGAACAGTTACAGGGAACAACCCCGAAACAGGCTCTTGCGGGGCTGAAAAAACATCTAATGCCATATTCATTAATTTGGGAATTTTTGAACCTACCAAATAATACTAACCATTTGTAGGCTCAAAAAACAAATATAGTTTTATTGAATTTAAATTGAAAGGATTTCATTTCTTTAGGTGGAAATTGGAATTGGAATTTCCGTTACAATGACAGTTTCAAGCAGAATAAGAAGGGTAATCCGTCATAATTGACCAAAGTGAATGAAGAGTTTGTTAGAGATAGTTTTACTATTCAAGTCATGTAGGTCTAGTAGCTAGTTCTATCCGTAGTGACTCTATTTGAAGGTTTAGGGTATATAATATGAATTTGTAACCACTAATTAAATAGTGGCCCGTATCTATTACTATGTATATTTTTTGGATTGTTGATCATCCTATTGAGTTAGAATATACTGCAAGAGATGTGCACTTGCGAGACTGATAGTTGACTGTGTGATTGGAGGTCCGGATTCGATCCAGTTAACTTCCATCTTATTAAGTCGTGGGCGCCATCTATTGAAGTAAGTAAGTAGGATGCCATAGATAGTTTGTAGCCAAAGCAATGTGCTATTAAGGTACTAGTCTAGTTTGTGTGGCTAGAATTTCATATCAATCTATGAATTCATGAGTGACTGAGAAGCATTTTAGTAGAAAGAAGTTCTACTTTAGTTATGGGGTGATTGCAAGAAACACTTGTCTTTTTTTTGTCCCGTTGCCCTTGCATAGGTGGTTTTTTGCTCATAACTTTTGCATTTTTTGTCCATTTAGGATGAAACTTGAAGTGAAGGTACATACGGTAGTTGCAGACATTGTCTAATTTTTTCAAAATTTTCAAAATTAGTTTAATATTTTTAATCTGCCCCCGATTGGGTGTCTACCTTGGCCATTTTGGGGGGTTTTAGTCCTATTTCTAACCCAAAAATGTGAATTAGAAGCCACAAATTGGATATGTTGGAGGTCTATTAACATTGAAAAGACTCATGATGAGTTTTTATGAAAATAGAAATATGTGGATTGCACATATGGGGTCAAAGTGACCTTCCTTTGCGCAAAGGATATGAAGAGGGAGAAAATGTCCTACATGATTTTTTTTAGTGCAATGCAAGCGTAATCTTTTCTAGCAAAACGGATTTTTTTGAATTTTTTTTTGAATTTTCTTTGAATTATTAAAAATGAAAAGGTCCACATACCCTTTTTTGCTATTTTCTGCTCTCAATGGCTTTTGTAGTACTCCATAGCACTCGATAGGACTACATAGTACTATATAGTACTAAATCAACAACGTAGATCTACAAGCGCCCAAAATCAATGGTGTACATTGATAGGCGCGCCACTTACACATAGTTCTAGTAGTACAACTGAGTATTGCTAGTACTATGGCTAAAAACTGCGTTTTTGAGACAAAAACGTGAAGTGTTTCTTGCAATCACCCTATGCTGGTTTTAAATCACTTTATAGTTTTAAGTTCTTTCAGTGTTTAGGGAGGTTTAGAAATCAAATATTTGACTCTTGACCCCTAAGCGCTCAAACGACCATTTTTTGGTCGCTATCCGACTTTGGGCAGAATTTTTGGGCAGAACAAACAAAAATTTGAATTTTTTTTTTCTCCTTGAAAATATTGGGTTGTCTTTTAGTATTTATATTCAAAACTAAGATCACTACGGTCAAAAAGAAATCATAAGAGAAATAGCACAATGTGTTTAGAATTTTCTATCGTTGAAAAACTTACTATTTGAGGAAAGAATTGAAATTTTTATGACTTGATCTTATGCATTTTTTTACAATTCAGTAGAAACCACTATTTTGACCAATAAAAAAAAAATTAAAGTGTTAAGGATAGAAATTGTATTTTTGGTGAATTTTTGAAGTTATATCTTCAAAATTCATTTTCTTACTGCATGGTGAATTTCTTATACAAGATTGACTTCTAGTTGATTAAAAATCCTTGTGTACGAACTATTCTAAGTTTTGACTTTTGAATTGTAAGCGCCCGATATGCTGGTGATTTGGCACTTTAATTGGGAATTTATAATAACTAATCATATATTAATTCCGAGACGATGACTTCACATTTTCCTTGCTAGAGCCTTTAGGGTACCTTGTGCGTTTCATGGAGGAATTGATCCAGCATGAGGACAGGCGCCAATGAATTCTATAAATTCTTTCCGTGTTTTCGACAAGGATGGTTATAATCTTAAAAATGGCGTGTTTCTTAAAAATGGCGTGTTTCAGAGCACCTAAATTGACGTTCTGTTGTTGAGAAGTCTAAAAAATAGGACTGATATTGATCTCTGGTTTCAGTCGGACACCTGAATCTGCGTCAATTTCACCTAAACACGCCATTTTAATGAATATTAGGTTAATGCAATTTCTTCATTCTGGGTCRTCTTCAGTTAGGGGTTTCGGTCCTTCGAGTCACAGGTTTGGAGTGGCGAAGGCATTCGTGACGATTGTCTGATCTTCTACTCTGCAAGGAGCATGTTTTGGTGCCACCACAATTCAGTCATGGAAGATTTAATCTATTTTAACTCTGCTATTTTTTATGCAGGATGCAGGATGTTGGGAAGCCGAAGGCTGAGGTGGCTGCAGAAAGGGTGATGCAAAGAGTAAAGGGTGTCACAGTGGTCCCTCATTTTTGCAGAATAGAAGAGAAAGACATCTCTTTCTATCAAGACTTCCAAATCATCGTCTTGGGCCTGGATTCCCTTGAAGCTCGCAGCTACATCAACTCCGTCGTCTGTGGGCTTTTAGGTTAGACGTCATTTCTTGGGAACATGTTTGGAAATTACTATGTTTCTTTAGGCGATTTTTTTTATGGTTCTCATTTTAGTTGTAATTCACCAAGGTCGTTTGCTTGCTCGACATTGCTACTTATATGATGATGATGTGCCCTTTCGAGTGTGTGTCTTTTGCTTCTTGCAATCTCGAGTACTTTTTGCTTCTTGCAATCTCGAGTACTTTTTGCTTCGTATGGCTGCGTGGTTTTCCTTTACTAAAATATTCCTTCTTTTCGACATCTACTCTTGCTTCATCGACAATGTTATTGTCTCTCATGCTGATTCTGTGTTCTGTTGATATCTTCTGGGTATGTGAAGAGTACGAAGAAGATGGTTCACCGGACCTCTCAACAATTAAGCCTTTGGTAGACGGTGGCACGGAGGGGTTTAAAGGTCATGCCCGGGTTATTTTCCCAGGGTTGACACCTTGTTTCCATTGTTCTCTTTGGCTGTTTCCCCCTCAAATCACATTTCCATTGTGCACTTTAGCGGAGACTCCTCGTTCACCTGCTCACTGCATTGAGTATGCTCACCTCATCCAATGGGGTCAGGTAGGGCTGTCGAGATTAGAGTCTACCCTCACCCTGTCTAACATCATGTCATTGCTTTGGTGTAATATTTCCAGTTTGACTAGGAACACAGCTCTTCACTGCTTCTTGAATGTGTTGTCACCCTGCCGTGGAATTTTTGAGGTGAGTATTTTCGTAACTGCAGGATCGACAAGGAGAGTCTTTTGACGCAGACAACCCTGAGCATATGAAGTGGATATATGATCAGGTAGGGTTTTTTCTTCTTCTGATGTATGGATGCATGCTCAGTATCGGAGGTTGCCTTTCGTTCATTACATAATATTCTGTTTTGGCCTAGTTATAGTCTACAATTCTGCCTAAATCGKCAAGAATCTCTCAAAATGCTATTCTTCAAGGTCTAATGTTAATTTTGATTCTAAGATCTTGCTCTTTGTTTTGATTAGGTTAAGGTTGGTATTTGGCTATCTACTGATGCTTTTCTGAGATTTCTAAGTGCAGGCTATGAAGCGGGGAGAGCAATTTAATATCACTGGAATCACGTATTCATTAACTCAGGTCTGCACTCTTTGCCTGCAAGTGTTTATTCTGTTATTTGCTAAGTTTATTAGCTTATTAGCTTTATTAGCTTTATTAGCTTATTAGCTTTATTAGCTTTATTAGCTTATTAACAATTGGCATACTCAAGGCTTTTGAATGTGTGTACCAGGGGGTCGTCAAGAATATTGTGCCAGCTATTGCTTCAACAAATGCCATTGTAGCGGCTACATGTGCTTTGGAAACCCTAAAGATAGCAACTATGTGCAGCACAGGCATGGAAGTTTACATGCAGTATGTAACTATTCCTTGATACATTGCTTGACGTACCTATTGAAACTAGTCCCTTCAAAGTGATTTCTTATTGAGCGAATTTGCTGATACGTGATTCGTATGTAATTAAATCTCTCTTATATTTGACTTGAAATAGGTCTTGAAATCTGTATCTAACACGGCTTACTGGCTTTCTTGGTTTGTTGTAGATATACAGGGACAGAAGGAATCTACATGAGGACTGTCCCTCATGACAAAGATCCCAACTGCATTATGTGCAGTCCAGGGGTYCCTGTTGAGGTTGACACGACCTGTACATTGCAAAAGGTATTTTTCTTTTCCCARCTTCTGTCCTAAACGCAATGATAGGTTAAGATAGAATATGTATGCTACGTACTGATCTCGCTTTTATCTTCGTACATATCAACTATGACTTAACAATTATCTTTGACTTTGATCTCTTCTTGCAGTTCATAGATCAACTATTGAAGGATACAAGATTCAAACTGAGGTTGTCAAAACCAAGCGTATCATATCACGGTGATAACCTGTACATGCAGGCTCCTCCTGTCTTGGAGGAAATGACCAGACCGAATTTGCCGTTGCCCCTCCTTGGGCTTATGGATGGCAAGACATCAGGGGTACTGAATATAAATGACAGAAGATTGACTGGGGTTTTGCGATTGCGTGTTACATTTAAGGAGGGTGTGGACTCCGTAGACATGGACACAGCTGGAGGGGGCTGATGTACCTTCTTGAAGTACATTGACGAACCTTGACTAAGATTCTCTGTTCTTCATGGATTGTCTTGCTTGGTGGCTGCAGCGTTAGCTCTGCAGAAGGGCATTCTAGTAGATGCAGAATTCGCTTAGCACAAAGAAGATGCCTCTGCCTTTATCCACCTTTGAGCATATGGTTTAGTTGAAAAATCTATGAAGGCAGCAGGGAAAAAAATATTTAGTTTCCAGGCTAAATGGCCAGCAGTAATTTTGATTAAAGCGTGACTGAGGTTTTGAAGTGACTGACGCATTGATTATCAACTGCTGAAGTACCAGTTGGGTGTTATGCAGGGAAGCGGACTCAACCTGTTGGTGATGCTCGTTGAAATTGGTGAAAGCAATTGCGTTGTTACCTCAGTTCTTTTGCTGTGCTATGTTCTTAGTAGTGCCCCATTTGTCTTGCTGGATGATACACTAGGGTTAAATTTTGTCAGCTTTGGATACATTGTACAAACCAATACCTCATGCTACCCATTCAAAAATTGCGAAAAGGACAGCATGGCACAAAACACTTTCATGTAAAAATCTTTGCTATCTTCGTAGAATGAGGGCTACCTAAAAATATGGAAGCAATTAAAAACACTAAATTTGACTTCCCATGATGATTGACACATGTGTGGTCACTTTCAGAAAAGGATCGGATGAAAATTAGTGAGTGTCCGCTCACCACATGATTTTTTTGTCATCGCAAAGACAATAAACGTCCGCGGCGTCGTTTAAGGGTTAATATGAAGACCGTAAAATTAATAAATCGCTTCAATTATAGAATATTACTTGCATCATGCAACTAGCTTGGATTACAGATTCACCTGCTTTGTACACTTATAGAAAATTTGACAACACGCAGGAGTATCAAAGCCAAGGACTTGACAAATCAAGTGCCAAGATCAAATCATCTCCAATCCGTTGCTAATTTGAACCCATGAATTCAATAAATATAACTCTCTAGAGGGCTAGGCTCTCCTTGTTCTCTAGAAAAAAGAAAAGTCCTACCACCTTCTCTAACTTCTAAGAAAAAAAAGTTCAACTCAAAGTAAAACTAAAATAAGCCGAATAGTCATGGATTACCACTATATATACAAGATTAACTAGAAAGTAAAATGATCTTTTACTTTCTACACAAATAAATTTAGAAAATTATTTTTAAACTCAAACCTAAAGGAATTAAGATCTATTATATGTTTAATAGAGTCAAAGAAAATAGAGTTTCAAAAGAAACATTATTCTCTTCAGTTTAATGTGCTRAAACCTACACTCATCTAAATAACACCTAAATATATGTTTTTACATATAGTAAGCATTTGTTAGATGACAATGTGTATTTACATTGGAAAAAAACTAAATTGATAAGAAATTCTAAGTCCTAAATGGGTGCGAAGGAGGCTCACTTTTGCTATGAACTTTTAAACCTCTAACATTTTGGAGGTAGAACTTAGAATATGACTTCACTTTAGTTAGTATGTGCTCACCTATGTACAATGCTTCCATTATTATGATTGAAACCATTTTTCTTCAATCTTCAATCTTCATTCTTAGGTGCCACCATTTGTCCTAATCATTCAATCCTAATTGTTTGTTGAGTTCCCAGTTGAGTTGACATAAAATAAGATTATTGAAATATTGAACAACACATTTATACACGAGGGCAACTATGATAGATATGATAGCTCTTATACAAATAAACAACTCTCTTCAGATGATTTAAAAATTACCAAAGCAATTTTTCATCATTTGTACACCATTTGAACAATTTTGAACAATGAATGAACAAAAACATGCATCAAGCACTAAAATCTAAAAAATTTCATCCATAAAAATGTTTGAAGGTTCATGCGTTAGTTCACTTACATTTGTATGGTATAGATGTTCAAAGAATTCTTAGCAAATATTCTAGTATGTCTCAAAACTCAAAAAATATCCTTATAATTCAAAAATGATCTTTTCAATGAAGACTTCAATAAATATATAAAACAAAAACCTTGAAAAGCCACCATAATTAGAACTTATGATTTTGAATTTGAAAGAAAAAAATTCAAGAATTGTTTTCAAATATTCAATCTATGATCAATTTTAGAAGGAATTTCCATTGACATGTTCCAAACTTTATTGAAAATATTAATTGGTGCAATAATCAATCTAACCTTATGGATAATCATGATCTATTGATCTATGAATCATATTTTACAATTTTTGTTTGAAATTTATCATAAAATTATTTGGCATATTTAGATTTTATAATATATTTCAACAATTTTGGAAATTTGAATTCCCTCTAATCCTTATGTATCATCCTTCAAACTAATGTGTTTAGGCCTTTTATCCATCAAACGCCACTCAAAACTGTCATTTCTATTGCAAATAAGAAAATCGTTTTATAATATCTAGTCATCAGATCTTGCACTACACTAGCACTAAAATATGTGGAAGAAATTTTAGAAAATTTAACTAGGTAGATTCAAAGCTAATTGCGTATAAAGTAAAAAGAAGATGTTTTGTGGCACCATGATTGATTACATATGAAAACTTTGGATCTTCTTATCTTACAATTTTTGCACTACAAAGTTTAAATTGAAAGAAATTATATTGATGAATTGAAATGAAAATGTAGAAAAAAAAAATTAAAAAACAACATATTGAAGATGTTGAAATAAATTAAATTACAATTTTTATTCATAACAAAGTAAGTAAACCAACGGTGTTTTAGACTAAGTCCCAAGTTCCACAAAAATCTCAAAATTTGATTGGTAGGAAGCTCAAACAGTAGGACTTAGGGCTTTACATGGTGTACGTCTCAAGTCCATTTAAATTTTTTAATTTAATTGGTGTAGAGTTAAAAATGGGACTTGGGACTTTACACTACGTTGCAAGCTCCACATCATTCCAAAATGAATACATGGTAGTACTTTTTAGAAGTTTGGAGGTGAAGGAAGTGGGAGTCAAAGGTTGTTACAATGTGAGCCTACAATCATGAGCCCATGATTAAACCTCTATAAAGACTATACACCTATTTACATTATTAGGTATATATTATACAAATCATCTAAATTTATAGTATAACTATATTATAGATATTTTTATTATAGCTGTTTATGTTATAAGTATTTTCAATGGTTGTAGGACAATCACACACACACACACACACAAAAGGCCCACATGCATGCATTTTTATGCTCATACACTAGCATCATTGAGTGGGACTTGGAGGCCAAATTCAATCTAGCCAAAATAGAAATCCAACTCAATTTCCAAATTCCAACATTGATTTTTGAATATAAAATGAGAAGAAAACGACTATATAAGGCATTCTAGTAAGTTGGAATATTTTCCATATTCGTACAATGCAAATTTTATGCCAAAAGTGCTTAAAAAATGTATTATTGACTTTCTTATCAATTTTTGAGGCACTTGGTTTTGAAATAAACATTTTGTTAATCAATCAACATATGCAAGAATCTTGCATGGGTAGTTGCGCACAAATTGAATTTGGGTTTTTGATGTTCACAAAGTTTTGATACAAGGTGAAAATATGTATCCCCTTCTTGAGAATGTTATTTTTTCCTATTCAAATGCCCAAATCAAAACTCAATCATGTTGCTTTGAACTTTCCACGCATGGTGAGAATGTAATTTATTTTTCATTTAGATGCCCAAATCAAAAGTTATGTTGCCTTGAACCTTTCAAGCAAAATGTGTGAAACTGCTACTCTACTTTTGAAATTTGGCAAGTAATCAAATACATAAATAATATGATATAGGATGAAATTTTTAAATAGGCAATTTGGAGAATTCCTAGTTAGAATTAATTTTGGATTTTTGTGTCTCTTCTCGTGTGTCTTTTGTCCCATTCTTACAGGTTGATTGGGAATTACATACCCAAATTTTTGGTTTAGGATGTTAGCAAACCTATTTGGAGGCTATTTGTGTGTGATTGTCCAAGTCACAACTGCTGCAACTGCTGCAAGCCCACCCATACAAGCTCCATTCTATGCCTTTCTATCTGCAAACTGCATACAATAGAACCTCACTAAGTTGGACGTTTAAAAGCCAATGCAGTAGAACTTTTAATAATCCTCACTCTATGAACTAATAAAATTCTCCACAATAATGTGTCAAATCAATCCTGCCAGTAATGTGTCAGACTGGTCCTGTCCCCCTGACTTATTACAAGTTCTATTGTAAACATTTGTAAGCCAATATGTTGAAYTAGTCTCAAACTCAACCACGGTACAAAAGTTACAACTACATTTGACCCTATTTAAGCTAATAAACCTCTATATGTCAGTATGTCAAACCATGCCCAGACCTATTGGGTCTAAGAGGTTCATTGTATTAGGCAAGAACATACTCGTAGACCTCTTTAATATCACCTTCTTTAATATTCCATTTTTGGACCCCAAGGATGTAGGTGGGATTAGATTGGTTCATCAACATAGTGTATTATAAACTTTCTTTGGGCCTTCTCACTTAGAAAGCTTTGTGCGAGGAGGGTGCATGGATTTTGATTCATACATATGGTGTTTGAGCATATGGTACAAAAACTTAAATTTTTTTGAGTTATTCCTAAATCTTGAATTATTCTAAATTAGGAAACTTTTGAACAGTGTGTCATTCAATTGCATTCTTGGTACGGTTTGAATGCACTGTGTAAAGAGGGTTGCACGGACTTTTTGCAATGGGCCAACGGTGCAGGCTACACGAGTGTAATATTCTTAAGAGACAAGTTGAAATCAGAGTTGGGATTTGACCTTCACACTATGAATCCCAAGTCCYAAGTCCCATATTTGTACTTTTTTATTCACCTTCTACAGCCCAAGAAAGTTGGGATTTGGCTTCATCACCTGGACTTAGAAAGTTGAGACTAAGAGCAAGCCCAATCCAGACACTATTACAAGCACAACATCCAGGTTTTGAAGTGGAGATAGATGGACCTCATCCCGTTATTGCAATTTAAAAAAAAACAATTGCCCCAATACAAATCCGACAATCCATACCGCAAGTGAACCTTTACCTCATTATAAAAAGAAAGAAAAGAAAGATTCTACATTAAATATAAACTTTTCGTGCAAAGAGGGAGAGCTTGAATTGATTAGCACGGAAAACATGGTTGAAAAGGTATGACATTGTCGACTTTCGCTATTGTGTGCCACCTCCCGGGCTCTTGATATTGCCACAAAATGTCAAGCCAGGGATGGAAAGTGACGAGCCTTGAAATAAAGAGTGACCAATGTCGGGTTGCATTGGGGGTGTTTTCTTGGTATCCACTTTATTATGCAGTACCCGTGTGGGTTTCCGTGCAGCGTTGGAGCTGCTCTAAGCGTGCAATGCCCCTAGTGAGTCGGCATGCAGCAACAAATGGCCTGTCTGAACTTGAAAGCAAAAATGTCCTTGTGTTTCGTCTGGCTATGGCTTTTGAATGCCCTGACGAGAACAAGGAGCTTTCGTCTTGAGTCTTGACGATGAACTCCATTGACTTGCGTCCAAATCGCAGATTGCATTTGTGTTCTCGTTAAAGAAATGGCAGTGCAGAAGTGTGGCACAGAATGATCAATCAAATATCAATCCATGGAAGGTCGGTCCTACAGGGTTTTTTCATTGTGTTTGTGAGCAAATAGTGAATTTTTGCTTCTGGTATTGTTGTACAGAATGATGGATCGGTTTCTTGGAATTCTGGAAGCAGCTATACTCTGAAGCACCTAGTTTGATGAATGTGTGCAGTGTGGGACAAGCAAATGGCTCGCAATCAGTTCAAGTGGTTGTGGTTACACACTCCTACTTACGCATCTTACAAAGTGGAAGGGACTAGCGTGCCACTCCTGTTGGCTGCTGGCGCGGCCACCAAAAGTGCTCGCAGCGCCATACTAGTGCTGCGAAGTTTGACTCCCAATGCACAGAGTGTCTTCCGGGTGCTTGCCGAATTCCAGATTCGTCACCCCGAAGATCAAGGTATTGAGGAATCTCGCTTCTTATGTTCGATTCTCATATCTTGTTAAGGTAGAAGATACTATTTGCGTCTGTTTTAGCTTTTGAACCAATATTTAGGAGTGGTATTTTTGGGAAAACATTACACAGCTGTTCAGTGATCGCTTTGGTTACGAGAGCCAAATTTTGAGATCAAATTTTTTATCAATATGTATGAATTGCTTATGCGATCTCAAACCAGGAGGTTGTAGACCACTTACATGACAGTAAGCAATCTGTAGATATTACCCAACATAAGTTTACACCACTTGCTAATTGAAGGCCAGTCAAGTGTAAGAATAGATGACTTGCGGTTTTAACAGAGTCATTATAGGAGATGGGATCAGGTCCCGAGTGTCCTCACCTCAGATTGACGCACCCTAGGATCCTATGTTCTGTTTGGATTCTACTGATGTTGTTGACTTGGGTATGGCTTGTTTTTCTGGCAGGACTTCCTCTAAACCGTCTCTACACAGCATGCCGGGAGCAGTTTCTGGTGAGTAGTGAAGTGACATTGCGTGCTCACCTGACTGAATTTAAGGACCATGAGCTCCTCAAGTTTCGACGAGGTGTAGATGGTCAAGACTGCCTTTATATACCTCTGCCCAACGAAGCCCTTACGAAGCTCCTGGAAGATATCGCYAGCTAGGTTCTTTCTGGASTGTCTATTGTTTGTACAGATATTCTTAATCACACTAAGTTAACTCCAGAAATTTGGCCCAATTCTCTCTTGTAGCTGTTTATTGCCTGTGTCACCTTTGGGATAGAGCATTGCAGGGAGAGCATTTTGGGGCCTGATAGTGCTTTAGATTAACCCTGAAGCAACTGGCCTTATCATTGAGGTCATCAGGCATGCAATTATTCACTGGCAGGATGAACATATGCAGTCCTCATTTCTAAAGAAATAATGGAAGTCATTCATTAGACACTTTCTGTTGTAAGTACTTTACATGCCGCCTATTTACATGATCTCCTATTTTAGGCTGGTCTTGGGCCTAACTCACGAACTTTTGAGGAAGTGTAACCGCCACATGAATATGAGTCCTCAAGTCAATTTTGGATATATATGTATAATTAGCATTTTGAGAATTCATAGTTTATTCATATGACGTTGGAAATATCAGATTAGAGAATTCAGGATCTTGTTTCAATTCTTTCAGATACTTTTAGGAAGTGCCCCATGTCTAGACTGCTCAACAATGTCAAAAATTTCTCCACGTTATCATGCGTGAGGATATATGGTGAGCATACATATGTTGTGAATGTTTAATCCTCTTATTTCCCACAGAATCACAAACTTGTTTCTGGAGTGAAAATAGTAATAACTCATAACGTAAGAGAAATTGAAAGTGAGGTTGTTAATTCATTTGATGGAGAACGAATTGGAGCAATTTGATTTGGAAATTACAATTGGATGCAATAGTTATGTGCATTTATATAAGTAGATGTTTGCCGATCTTTGTATAATATATAGAAATATGTGGAAAGAATTGCAAAAGATGTATCCTTCAATGTCTTGAACAACATTGATGTTTTGGAAGGGAAAACAAATACTCCCTCTTTTTCTAAAAAAGATCCATGTTTTCTTTTTGTTTTACAATGAAAACCCATAAAGATCCTCGTAAAGAAGTATGGGATATAATACTATGTATAGCAATGTTATTAGTACTTTTAGATATTATGATGAACAATGTGTTTTTTTTTGTTTTTTTTCCATCTTTTTTTGTAGAAGTTAACTCATAATACCTCTACAATTGAACTTGTGGCAATTTTGAATAGAAGATTCTATATATGCCCATGTCAAGTGTTTCTCATATTAAGCATGTATTCCTATACATTGAAGGTGTATTATCCAACGTTCATTGCTCTAAATAAATCATGAAAGCTGTCTACCGAATCCAAAGGTCTTTGAAGTGAATCCTTTTTGAGGTTGCCCACTACACTAATAATGTTGTTTAGTGTTATGTTATTAATAGTCTTTGAAGTGAATCCTTTTTGAGGTTGCTAGCAATGAATGAATATATTGCACATTTCTCTTTTGCAGATATTTCCCAACCAGCCAACGTCATCACCTGGAGCTAAAAGCACCGAAAATGTACCATAACTCTCAACCTAATTGCCCACACGCACCTGCCGCAGAACCTTAGCGGTCGTCTCCTCGTCCAAGGCAATAGCTGCTGCCATTGCAGACCTCTCCAAATGCAAAGCTCCAAAATTGCTAGCAAGACCTTCAACAAGACCAACACAGAACCAAAACAGTATCGATACTTCCAATTCAACAAACCAAACAGCTTCCGTCAGCAATGTTCGATGTATGGCGGCGAAGGCCCAAAACTCAAAGGGAGGAAATTTGAAAGAGAGATGATGACCTCGGTTGGAGTGGCACTACAGTAGCAGTCAACCCTGGATGAATATGCTTCTTGTTGACCCAAGGGTGTTGTCAGAATGGTTGATACCCGGATAGGGGGATTTGTTTCCTAGTTAGGTTGATACCCGGTCTGTTGCGGTCGAGCTTTAGGGCTTGGAGCTCAAGTGAGACGACGCATTCTGCTGGTTTGCGAGTTTCTGGTTTTAGAGCTGGCTTGCGTTGCCAGCAGTTGTGTCGATCGAAGCGTAACCGTYGAAGGGCACGATGCCAGGCGCTCCAGCCCCGCAGCAGATCTTCACGATAGAGCAGCTTGTTGCTCTGAATCCTTACAATCCCGACATTCTGCCTGACTTGGAGAGCTATGTCGACGAGCAGGTCAGAGTTGTTATCCAATGCAGTTTGAATTGTTGTTGGGCGTCGTTTCTGCGGGGATGTCTTCTGTTGAGTGCGGAATTTGGAACGATTTGGACATTTCTGTTTTGGTATAGTCTTGAGTCGTAGAGTCGGGGAGTGCTGTGACGAAGTTGCAGAGGCTGGTTGACGAAGTTTCTGTGAGTTTCCCAATTGTTTTGGAAGAGCCCTGGGGGACTCGTCATGCAAGTGTTTCGTGAGCTTAAGCGTCTGTGAATCTTGAAATTCTGCCACCTGAGTTGCTCTCTGGGAATGTGCTTGGGTAATTGTAGGTTGCGACACAAACTTACAGCCTGGATTGCAACCTTTGCCTTCTCCGCCTCTACCAGGTCATTCTCATCCTCTTCTTATTAAGCATTGCAGTAGTTYARACTCTTCTTTTTCAATTGCGGGTAGAAGCTATTCTTACGACAGAGGATAAATTCTACTTAGCCGAGTTGGGAGCAGCTTTGGTWACGTATGCGCACATAAATTAGATTYAGACTACCTCGGATTAGGAAGGGGTAGTGTTTCGTTACATTTRTAGGCTTTTTCAGTACATTTATCTGTAATCAAGGTAAGAAACATACAGTCATTGGCAGTATCGGTATCTGGAACCTTTTAGGGCACTTTACCAAGTTCTGTATCAGAGGTGGTTCAGAAGTGAAATTCGATTGTTGAAGCTTACTTTTGGTGGTTGCAGTTTCAACCATCTCGCTTGAATGTTCACATCATCATCAAGGTGCTTGTCAAGGTGAGTTTCTTGACATGCTGGTTTGGGTTTTAATTGCGTTGTGCCCTATTAATTTTAGGTTTTAGGTGGGCTATGCTCTTGATGTCGATAGCATTCTTCTGAAGCAAAACTAAAACAATTGCTTGGTCACGGAGCATGGTATGAATTGACAAGTTGTTTGTGTTATCCAACTTCGCTAATGTCAAAGAATGTTCTGRATTTGTTCTACAGGCATTGATGGCACTACCTGCGACAGACTTTAACCTGTGCATGTTCCTGATTCCAGAAAGACTTGTATCCTTTTCAGTCTGTTACTAAATGTGGTTCATGGACATCAGTAAGGACACTTACTTTTGTCAGTATGTTTCTATCATTAATGTCGGTTTCACAGTAATCTGCGACTGTATTGAGAGGTTCTGCTCACAACCTCCTTCCGCCAAGAACATGATAGCTGAATCATGTGAAGTGACCTTAAAGTAACTATGCAACTGTTTAGTCAGTCCCCTCCTGGGTTTTTCTTTGACTTCAATATTTCAGCAAATGGAGGAAACCTTTCTGACCCTGGCTACTATGGCTCACTTTTTAGAGGTAAGATCTTTTTGTGATACTGTTTTGCTTCCGGGGCGCGAGTTGAACGCCCCTTTCATTTTATCTTCTTCTAGAGATCTTGCTACAACACTTTGTCAAGTTTCACTCCACATTCATTGGTAAAGCCTTAAGCTGATGATGTCTGATATTTTAAGATTCCACTAAATTAACTTGACAAACTTGTTAACAAAGCTTGTAATTAATGTAGGGTTTCTACTATATTATGTCTAAGTGTTCTCATGTGGCCTTGTGCAGTCATCTCGATTCCGGGAGTTCTGGGATGAGGCCAACAGAAATAGGGATATTCTCGAAGTGGTTCCTGGTAAGTGTCAATGCAATGTATTTTATATTTGTGCGGGTTTGGTCATTTAAATACCTTCTCAGTTGATTCTAAAAGTAGTACTTGACTGCGATTTTGGCGATTACAGGATTTGAGCAAGCCATTCAAGGTTATGCCATCCATGTGCTTTCAATCACTTATCAGCGCTTGCCTCGATCAATTTTGGCGGAGGTGAGTTGGCAGAACCATTTGCACCAAAACACCTCTATTAAGATTTCTTAAAGGATTTGTCTGACAGGAGGGTGATCCTGGCTTTCGTTTGTTTCTGGAAGACTACTAATTCGAAGTTCGTTTTCTCAGGCTATCAATGTGGAAGGCCTGTCCTTAGATAAGTTTTTGGAGCACCAAGTAAATARCAATGGTTGGGCACTTGAAAAGGGTGGAAAGGTACATACAATGACTGGCATACACCTTTGTTGGTTGTGGTATCGGTTTAGGTTTCAATAACGGATGTCTTGAATGTTCTTGGATCTCTTCATTTGAATTGTTAGAGAAAAGCTTCATAGCATGTACGTTTTGGACTTATAGCTCCTTGGTTGCCATATCTAAGTTTGCTTCATGCTTGTGCTTGCAGTTAGTGGTTTTGCCATTGAACGAAGACAACCAACCAGTACTCAGACGTAACATGGCTGACAGCATTCCCTTGGAACATGTTGCAAAGATCCTCCCAATTTTAGTTTGAAGGTGTCAATGTGGAGCATAGGGAAAATGATACTTAGAACTTAGAAATCGGCATCTGCTGAGTGCGAAGTTTGGATCCATGATTTTGTAGAGGATGCACTTTGTAGAGGAAATCAAAGATTGATGTACTGGAATCTGAGACAGGACGGGTTAGTAGTTGTGCGTTTGTTTGTAGTTRCCAAATGATTTACCTGCCCTTTTGCAATTGGAAATGGGGACCCGAAATTATTCACGCCTGTCCGAGCCGGCATWGTGTAATGACGTTCGATTTTAAGCTTAGTTGCACATTGTCTTTCTTGGAGGTTCTGTAAGCTACTGATCTTCTATAAGCATTTTTAAGGTTGCATAAGCAAACTGCTTGATTGTCTCCACATTTTCTGCTGAAGGTACTCAATTTTCTGTCGGTCATGTATTTATTAGAGAACGTTGAAATTTCTCTCCCAAATAATCCAAATCTAAAGTTGCACTCACGAGTGCCATCCCACAAAAATGTGGAGCTCAACGAGACAATTTGCAGTCAAAATTCCCAACCCTGAATAACAAGTATTCAATCTCAAAAGATTTTTGATATGCATGTGGCCACTCATACCACGTTATTTTGTGATCCCAACATAATATTATTCAGCAATGGGAACTGTGAGTCACCTAAATCTGCAGTCCTAGTAAACTTACCTCGATTCTCACACCAAAGTCTTAAAAAACCAGAGCCCACCAACCACGGGACTTTTGAGGACATTTTCAAGGGAACTTTGAGGATATTTTCAAGGGAACTCTAATGTCAAACAATGGATACACTGAAAAGCATGGGTGCTCCTACCTTACAGACAATTTAAGTTGCCCCAAATTTTAAGAAATGAAAACATGATACAACTTGCTGTTGGTCTCCCATCTCTTTGATTTCTACTTCATTCTTGACTTATTTGTTGAGTTTTCAGCTTCTGAAATGACAAAATATTCTACATCTTGGGTTTTATTGCGTGGAACTTCCAACCTTGCTGAATGATGTTATGAAGGTGTAATTGCACTCCCATAGCCAAGGTTCATTAACCATGCGTACTTGAAGCATGTAGAAGCAGAAAAAAATTCATCTGAGTGCTAATGTGCACGATCTACCACTATAAAGTCTTTACTCCTATATTGTAACTCCCAAACGACAATGGGCGTTGGCAACACTAAATCGCTCATCACAGAACCAAAATGCGCGATGACAACTTCACAATTTACTTCAATCGGTAAGAGTTGAAGGATTGAATGCTTTCGATCATCACTAAACAGCCCCTTCGTAATGCAGAGGGATTATCATTATTATTATTGGCTGTTCATTTACTTGCAGTCATGAGTGAACGTTAGAGGCTAAAACGCATAGTTTGTGGGGAATCATTCAATGTCAATACGTATGATAGATTTCTTGTGCTAGTTYATTTGGGTTTACTTTAGCGATTAGTGAATTGAAAAAATGTTGACGTTAGGCGTGATCATTAGTCGTGGTAGAATACATTGCAAATAGTATGCCTGTGACTGATGTTCGTCTGCAATTTGTCATTGCAATTGAACTCTTTGCAATGTGTCTAGATTTGCCTTCAGACCATGATTGAATATTAGAGGTTGAGGCGTATTATTCATATGAAATACAGGTGTTAAATGATTTTTTGATTGTCTACCTTGTGAGATCACGTCATTAAACTTAAAAAATGTTGTTCACTAGCAATTGCATGGTATACCTAGGATATGACTCACCTTGATTGTCCAGGGAGATGCTATCTGTTTGTAGGAAGAAAGTCTCATGGTGGCAATCATCTTGCAAGCTCTGCAACATATGATCGTTGACAGGTAACACTTCACGTACTGATTTCTTAGATTTGCAGATATTTTATAAATAACATTTGGTTGGCAAGATTGTTAAAAAAMAAWTGGAAATTTTCTTACTTATACTTTCGTTATCGGTTATTAGAGAGTTGAAATGTTGTTGATAGGCTTCGATAGTATAATGCAACAATGTGCACCTTTATGTTTGTCGCAGGCCTAATGATCCATTTCGGTACCTAGCTCACTTTATAAGAGACGAAGGGCCTAATATTGCGGCTGAAATAGAGCGTGCTAAACAAATAGCTGCGCGCAAGCAGGCCGCTCGTRATAAAGCTAAGTTGGACGCCATGGAGGCTGAAAGACTCGCACGTGAAGCGGCAGAAGCTGCAGCAAAGGCCTTACGTGATCGAGAAGCCGCAATGCTGGCTGCTGCTGCTCGGGCAGCTGCTGAGGAAGCCAAGAAAGCTGCAATGTTGAAACTACAGCAACAGGCAGCTAAGGCAGCTGCAGCGGCCACAGATACCATGGAAATTCCCATTCCTAAAGTCGGCAAGAAGAAGAAAGAGCCAACAAAACCTGTAGCAGCAGGACCAAAGAAACCTGAGTGGCAGAAATAGGGTTGCATATGTGCATTGCTACATGTATTGACTGCCAAGTAGTCATCTGCGATATCAGCTATCACTGCGACTTTAATCATCTTCCATCCAAGGRGCCTCCTTCCTTTGTTACCATGATGCGAGCAAAGCAGATACAGGTATTATGTACTTGGTAACTCATCGAAAGCCAAGATTCCCAACGATTATGGACATAACCCTCTCCACCAAACTAAGAAGACTCCTTGAAAGCGTGGAAGGACGGGGTTCCGACTCTAAGACCCTCTATTCCAACTGCAATGCGCCAAGTGGCGATGAAAGTACAAAGAGAGAGTTATGGTTGTCAATCAAATTCGTCTTCCAAGACCAGGAAAGTCCAAGCACAGCTCTAATTTATTTGCAATTATCACATGTGCAAATACTAATTTGGTGACTCRGAGGGACGGGAAAAGAGCTTTGACCCAAACAGGATGATGAAAAGACGCTTTTGGAGCTATGTTGTCAGCATGAACAGAGTCACTGAAGAGCAATGGATGCTGCAATATTCTTCGGGAAGTTCTACTCAGTAACTCTATAGGAATTTACCAAAAAAAGATCTGTATATTGTTAGAAAATACAACAGAGCACCGTCCAGTAAGATGCAAAATCTCCGGTGCTGGGCAACTCGTTCCCATATCATGATGCAATGAAGGCCATAACCTAATAGGGTGCAAAGTAGAGTAATACAAGGAATCTATGAACTCGTGAGCAATACCTTACCACCTCGGGCAACTTCCTGCGTTTTGGCAATGGCAGCTTTGAAATCGGCTAACTCGTACTTTTCGCCTTCGAGAGGTACGATAACCCTCTCTTCCATAAGCTTGGCCACTGCTTCTACATACTCATTCCGTTTTCCAGGATCAGGACTCGAGTTGTAGAGAATCCATCCTGACAAACGTACTCCTCTGAACAGATCTGTGATTGCAATTGTAGCGTCGAAGCTGGAGAGGACACCATAGACAAATACTTGCCCTCCCCATCGCACACTCGCCATCACCTTTTTGGTCATCTCACCGCCAACACAATCCAATGCACCCCAAGCAAGCTTCTTCCCTGTGATTGCTCTTACTCGGGCAACAACATCCTCGTCACTAGAGCAGATGACCTCATCCGCACCAAGTGCGAGTAGCTCTTGCTTTTGCTCAGCACGACGGACGACGTTGATCGTCTTGACGCCCCAATGCTTGGCCAACTGGATGACCTGTCTGCCAAGCACAGAGCCAGCAGCTGTCTGCAGCACATACTCACCCTTGGGCACTTGCAGGTCCGAGAGCATTCCATAGACTGCCCAGGGATTGATCACGAATTGCGCAGCTGCCTCGTCCGAGACTGTGTCTGGTACTGCCCACAACATCTCCTCTCGTACAGAAACATACTCCTGCCATGATCCTTCGCCCTTCGTCCTACTCTCTATAAAAAAGGGAACCACCCGTTGCCCCACCTTCACCTTCACCACTCCCTCTCCTACCTGTGGAGTATAAATTCGTGACAAGCTTAAATCCAGTTGTGGGCCAGAGAGCGAAAATTAGGGCATCATGTGAAATGCTGAAGTTCTTCAGGAACAGAGCAAGGGAGGAGGGATTGCTTACTGCGTGAACAATACCAAACCCTTCCGATCCGGGAGTAGCAAGCCCCTCGATGCCTTTCAGAATTCGGCCWGTGCGGATGCCAACGAGGTCTGTGGGATTCACCGGCCGCAGTGTAATCCGCACCACCACATGACCCGGCTCTGCCTTCGGAATTGGCTTCGTTATCAGCTTCAACGAGCTCTCTGGGTCTTTTGCATTGAAATCAACCAGCGCCACCGCTCGCTGCATCCTGTCAACCTGACGGAGAAACCAATGCCAACGAAGGCCAAGACACCCTCCTGCTTGAATTTCGTTCGAGAGCGGTAATCAACTGACCACGTTGCTTTCTGCACATGAGATCATAGAAAACAAATAACTCTGAGTGTGATCATCTAATTTAACTTATATAGACACTATCCATTTCCTATCCAACAGGCATGCCAAGTTGCACAGGAAACAGACCCMTGTTACTGACATTAATGGACTAGAAAAACCTGGCGCAACTCTAATAATACTATGGTTAATAACAAGCACCTTCGAGACCCCTAAACCTGAAAAGTGTTGAAGAAGTTGGCACAAGACAGTGGGAAAAATTAATTCTGGCTCCTCCGAATTCTTTTCTGACGCCGCAAAAGAGCGAACTATCACTGCGCACGAAACTTTGCCTTAATTAGAAGGCAATTGCTCCAACTCCCTGAAGGCGTCAAACAGACGGAGCAGCTTTATGATTTGATGGGCAAGTCACAGTCCCGGCACATGGCACGCTGTGCTGCGTGTGTCACCAACCCACAAGGACCTATTCACTTGTAATTCACAAGGACCTAAGGACCTATTCACAAGGACCTATTCACAAGGACCTATTCACTTGTAAAGTGTTTAGGTTACAAAGATCTGCTACACAGTACGGACAGCGTTAAATCGTGCCTACGAACTGGGCCCCACAGGCCAGATTTACCGCTGGGGAAAACGCAGGAATGTTTTATTGTTTGCAAAATTTTTTTTTTGCAATTTCTGAATTCATATTTGCAATCACAGACCCCAAATTAGCTAGGGGGGCGAGAATACATACCCTAGTGACGGCTCAATCGAGGGCGCTTTTATTTACTTTTACCCTCAAACATTACCCTGCGGGTAATAGTTTCGTTGGCACAATTTAACGCTCTACACACAGTACTACTTGGGAGCACAGTTGAGTGATGGTATTACCGTTTGTGAGGATTAGATTTAACAAGGAAATGTGAAACTTGAATTCCATGTCAGATTTTGAGATGTCCACATCACCCTAATCTAATCACAAATCTAATCACAAGATGATGCTTAAATTTTCAACAAACAATACTTATCCCTTAAAAAGAACATCAAGGTTGTTTTTCATTTGATGAATGTAGGGGGGAAATGCAACTATTCATCCTTAGAATTTTGTGAGGTCTTGTACAATAATTCGACTTCCAATGAGACTTCTAATGACTGCTTTTGAATTTTATATTTTATGAAACCAATGATTCACAAGGTATCAAAAACGATGATTTCCACAATCACCAGCCCATACTTTATGGATAAAGGGTTTAGAATTTGATCCTCACACATGAAAGTCCTTTGGCATCTTCAAATATTTTAACCCCTAAAGGACCAAACTAACATTTTTTGTTTTTTTTGTTTTTATTTGGCAACATGGATAAAGGATTTAGAATTTGATCCTCACACATGGAAGTCGCAAATTAACAAGGTCACTTCAATTGTGACGAGAAATAGTACCACCCTTTCTTGCAATCACCCTAATGCTCATTTTTGAATAAGACATGTAATCTATCCTTTAAATTAGGTTGTTTGTTTGTTTTGTTTGTTACGTTGAGGACTCCCAGACCGTGTGTCTCCTGGTGGCGTGCTTGGTATTGTCCGAAAGCTCTTGGCCAGGAGGAATGCACGATCCTGGTTTCGTAGCATTCCAAGCTATGGGGTGAAAGTTATTGAATTTCCAAATTTTAAATAATGCAAAAATTGCTAAATTATATATCTTTTGGACCGTGCATTCCGTGACGCCATGCATGGTACCATTGGAAAGCTTGCGGCAAGGAGGGGTGCATGGACTTGGTTTCGTGGCGTTCTGACCTACGGGGTGAAAGTTATTGAATTTCAAAGTTTTTTTGGTTTTCATTAATGCAAAAAAATTCTAAATTATATATCTTTCTGGACTGTGTGGTCTGTTTTGGTGTTCTTGATACTGTTAGAAAGCTCTTTACAAGGAAGGGTACATAGGCTTTTTTTTCAAGGCATTTGGACTTCCGGTGTGAAAATTATGGTTTTTTTTATTTTTTTTATTTTACATGTGGCAACGGCAGACGGCATACTAGGTACTATGAATTTTCAAAGTGGAACTCCCTAACACTGAAACCATCACAAAGCTTGGTGATAATACCAAAATCCAGATACTCAAAAAGATTTTGAGTACAAATTTGATACCGGTAACAGGAAGTTAAACATAACTCTCACAATGCCGAAATTGTAGAACTTCCGCATATCATCATCTCTCACCTACGCTTTTCTCAGGCACCTCAACTGCGACACAAAGAGCAGTCATCTTTTTTTGCAATGAAAATTGCATGAATGGGCACTCAGCTCTCGAACGACGACACCTTGGTCAAGAATCAATGGGCCTTGGCGATGAAACAAATAAGACCTTGGGACGATGAATGAATGCACCTCTGTGAAGATTGATATCATGAACTTCAATGAAGGATGGGTGGACCTCATGCAGCGAAGAATGAATGAATCTAGTAAGGAAATTCGGTGATGGATCGGTGATCGAAGAATGGACACTCATAGTTTAAAATTATGTACACGGCCTCGAGAGAATCTCATGTATGTACGAACATTACAGTGTCGATCTTCTGGAGGCCTTGATTGTTGTTGCGCCAGTTGCAGCGAAAATCGAGTGACTGAGTTTCAAGAGAAACTGAGTTAAACAATCATGCGGAGGGTACCTGAGCCGGCCTCCGGAGCTCAATGATAGYCTGAGTAAGTGTCGTCGTTGTAATCGTCTGGTTGAAACTTCGCAAGTTTGGTTGCGTCGATGGTGCTGGGACGACGCAAATGCGCGTTGTAATTCACGTTCTTTTGCTCCACTACCGACCGCAGATAGGTTACCTTGGACGTGTACTCAGCGGGCACGATGTCCTTGTGGATGCGAATGGTGGAGAATCGTAAGGGGTCGTCCGCTCTTGTGGTCCTCCTGCTGAGCTCCGCCTGGATCTGTCCGGATGGCGAGGTCGTCTGGTGACTTGGGTAGGTCATCTGTTTCACAAGAGACTCTTGTCAGGCGAAACGTACCTCTTCATGTACCATATATAGATCTATACATTCAAGGCTTTCGTCTCAAGAATTGGATCACAAAACTCGGAACAATGACAGTAGAAATCAACACTAGTTGCAATTATGGAGAGTCATTAATTTGTTAATGTTACTGTACTTGAAGAACTTGGTATTTTCTAATAGCCATACAGAAGCTCAGATCGATCGATAACATCCCTAGACGGCAAGATATTAGAGCTCGTGAGATCAATTTCTAATGTTACGTTATCAGAAACTCACGACATTGACACATTCCCAGATGGATGTCGTGGGGGAGCTTCAAACCTGCTCGACCTTATTAAACCGGTTCTAATTTTAATTGAAGCTTTGTGAAATTGATTGGCACATGTATTTTTGGCACTCTTAACCGCACCCAGTTGACGAAATTGTCGTTATTCTTGGCTATTGGAAACCTGTCATTTTAACAACTATGGCGATGAGAGCAACGTAGAACAACATTTGGTTGATACAAGAACCAAGTGATTGTGACAAGTTCTGACATTACACGAATCACGGTGTACGGGTGTAGTAAGAACCGTGTCGCTCTGACAAAGGACCTCCTCTCACTTTTGAGCGAAGGGCAATGGAAATCGACGAAATAGCAAATACTAGAATACTAGATGACATAGGCAGTGACTAGTGAGTAGGTATTAATTAGAACACGGTTGAAGTACATGCCTTGAGCTGGAATCCGCAGTCGATTTGATACGAGAGGTCGATTCGATAAGCACATCCAGTCATGTAGATTCGTCTACCAGCACGAGTGTCCACGAAGGCGCCTTTAAGAGTAACTTTCAAATTTTGCACAGCCAGCATTTGGTTGAAGTCGACTTTGGCACCTGTGATCAAATTCACATGTAACTAGCTGTAAAATTTCCAATACCCTCGAGGACGTGGACCTCGAAACAGACAACCAAACATCCGTAACGTAACCTAGAATGGTGCCCAAAAACCTTACGGTCGTGAAAATGGCGAAACCCTAGAGATTGGCACTCTTCCAGACTCCTCATCTGAAAGACAAGCTGAGAGTACTGATGCATTCAAGAGCATTAACATTAATTGAGAGGTTTGTACCTGATGCTTCTGCGAACATCACCGCTTCCATGCTAGGATTCCAATCCCAGAAGTTCCTGAGCTCCAAGACTCCCTCCACGGCCTGCACTGGCGTCTTCTCTGAAACGGAAGACCATTCCAACCAACTGCTTGMTTGCTGCTGCTTGCTGCTGCGTCCACTGAAAATGAAGCTCCGTGCTCGCCAACACTGCCTCCCATCGTTCTGGGTTGCTGGAAGACGTCGAAATTCGAATTTGAAGATTCAGGCGGATGGTGCCACTCTCCATCCGACCATCCTTGAATAGGAACATGTTCTGGGCCTTGGTTATCTCTCTCTGATTTCAACCCACAATTAAAGTATTGTTCACTGTGAAGTTGTAACTTCGAATCCAAAGTCTAACAGTTAGGAGGCAGTTTAATTTATTAGCGCAACCATTCAAGTGCAGCAAGCTAGTGATGTCAGGAATTAAAGTGACACCGGCATTATTAAGAAGCTAGGAAGAGATTCAGTGGTGGAAAATAGACTAAATCGACAGGAGGTAAGGGGCTAGACAAATCTTGCTCAAAGATTGATGAATGTTGATGCTATACACTATTCGCATGGCTATCCTTCTCTAAAGTTGGTATTTGTCTAGTTTCCCCTAAACATTTTGATGGTGGTGATTCTAGAGGCCCGACAACATTGTTGATGAACACATCCAATAGAGTCCACCCTCAAATTTTGACTCTAAGTGTCATAGTTTCCTCTTCATGCATTATGTGAGTATTGACAATGAAGGTCCATAAAGTCGTCGGCAAATTAGTGCCTTCCATCCTTCATAATGTCTCTAAGAAAATCCATGACTAAGTATGTTTGAGCTAATTGGGCACGATCGTTTAAATGAAGAGGGGCTTAGGGTTTGGAAAGGGAAAAAAACAGCTAAACAAATAAGCTTGTTTGGCTATTTGAGGCTAGTCAATGAAAGACCACCAATAGTACATCTCTATGTATGCTCAATCAATCCCTTAATTGTAAACAAATCTCTTGTGAATGAAAACAATGCTCATACAAATTGATGGAAGAGTCTACAATAGCAGCAGTGCAAAGCTAATGTAGAAGATTATAGTAGCTTTGCTTCTAACCATCATCATCCTTACAACAAACTCTAGAATCCTATTAAATAGTTGACAAAGCGATTTACACAAAAAAAGGGTGTAAAAATACAATATAAATATGACAATGAGAAATGCAAAGGATCAATATAATACARCCGCAATTGAAATTATGATGAGATTAGGTACCATTTTATTTAAAATTTATTTTTGATAATATATCGTTTTTAAATTAAATTATTTAAGAAAATCCCAATGTAGTAGAGTTGATGCTCAACATAATCAAAAGTAAAACAACAATTGTTTAGTTTCAGGTTATTTCAATAACTGCGCCCCATTATACATACACAAATCATTAAAACTTCTACTTATTCCAATTATACAATTTTACAAGACAGCACTTCAGAACTTCACAGATTTTTAGGTAAATTCGATATAGTGCAGTYCACACTATATTTATACTATCTTAAATATCATACAAACGCTTGCACTCATTGAGTTAAATTCTTTAGTATAAACACTTTTATATTTGGAATCTAAAAATATTCTAGTCACGGATTTTGTATAGTATGTTTGTCTAGTCACGGTTGTGGGTGCTGGCTGTTACAGCCACTTCATGGTGCATAGTGTAAAACTATGCACCATGGAAAAAAAATTTAATTTAAAATTTTTCAGTTTTTAATTCAACCCCTCTCCCCTTTCAAAAATTTTAATTTTAATTTTTTTTTTGGGGGGGGGGGTTGAATTAAAAATTAAAAAATTTTTAATTAAAATTTTTTTCCACTCCTCACCCACCCTCTGTCACCCTCCCCTTCTTGTAATTTTCAGGGGTGGGTGGGAGGGCAAACAATATGGATATATCCCATATTGCACTTGTATTTGTACAGTATCAATACCCATATATATTCCAATACGTATCCGTATCCGTATCAGTATCAGTACCGTATCAGTACCGTATTAGTATCCAATCCCATATCCGTATCCGTATCCGTATCAGTACCGTATCAGTACCGTATTAGTACCCAATCCCGTATCTGTATCCGTATTCAAATTTTTTTGAGATCAACAGTTGTGATGGGGGGGGGGTTGTAATTTTTCTTACAAAAAAATCAACGGTTCTCGTTTTTTAGCAAGGAGGGGGGGTTGTTAATTAATGCAAAACCTGTGACTGCCACTTTTCACTGGATAGTATAGTATGTTTTTCTTTTGGTTTTAAATCACCATAAAAAAATTAAATTAAATTAATCAAAATTAAAAATTATTTGTTGAATTTTTAATTTTAAAATAGCTAAAATTCAATTCATCAAATACTTAGATAATTTTCTCTAATAAAGAGATGTTGATTTAATTTTTCCATCATCAATTTAAAAAGTGTTCATCCTACTTATAAAAATCACATGCATTTTAAGTAAAGTTTTATTGAAAATCTCCTTAAAGGTTATTGCTTAAAATCTTGTGTCTAGGACTATACTTAAAAACTCACTTAAAACACCCCTTTCTCTTGTAGTGTCATGAGATTGTGCTTATGATGGAGTTTTAAGGATGAAATTCAATCTAATGGGCGTGTAATTATGTGTTTTCAAGTTTTGGGAATTCGGAAATATAAAAAAAACTAATTTGAAAGATGGTCACCTCGTTTGTTATTTGGAAAAAGGCGAATKTTGGTACTTGTAATGGTGAGCAAGTAAGTGTAAGAGAACTGGGGTGCATATGGTAGCTAGGCTTTTCACTTGAAACTATAGATTTTTTGGTATTGGATGGATGGAAATGCATTACTTTCAATGGGCCATCAAAAGTTTTGACAATTCAATGTTTGTCATTTGTGCAATGACAAGATTATACAATCTACGAATGCATTTAGTAGAATAACTGACGTGAAAGTTCTCTTAGCATCAACTATACAACATTTCAAATCTCCAAACAATTTCTTAGATTTGGGTTTGTTTGATTTGAGGTGGATATTACTTTGATCCACATTAGAGGGAATTTCAACTCTCTAAAAGGCCTTTAGAAGGTTGGTACATTTCATGTCCAAGATCCTTCCAACTTAAACTTGGTACTGGGTGTAGTCTCTAACATTGGAAAAAAGTTGAAGCTATTTCAAGACTGAATCTTCATAGTCATCAAGGAAAATGCTGTGAAGTACACTCATTATATGTTCTTGGATGGTTGAGGAAAATACTTGAAATTATTGGATGCTTCATGCTTAGGACAATGAAAAGAACCTTGCCCTTTGCAAACAATTTTTTAATATAAGATGCTCGTACTTTATGAGTTTGTGTTTATATTCAAGAGTGATAAAGGTGTTCTTTTTGTACATTTAAACAAATAGGTTGTGCAAGAAGCAATAGTTGTTGCTAATACCAATGAAATTTAATTTAACCCCTCATTGTAAATAATAAAAATTTTGAATAATATTGAATGATGTAAATGAACAATGACCGTGATTGTTCTATCATTTTGCAATGCCTAGGTGTGCCAAGCTATCATCCTATCATAATGGTGATAGAGAGTGCATGTCGTCATTGCATCCTAGGTATAAGTTTTTGATGGCTACTAGGATGATGACATTGTACCCTTCGATGTTCATTAAACAAATGAGGTGTCACTGTTTGAAATCACAATAACTCGGTCATTTGAAAGGATCAAATTCCCTCTAGTAAAAAACTCAATAGTACAAATATGGGATATGATCCCGGCATCATTAAATGGAGGGCATGGAACAAAGTCCATAACCACCACCAACAAGAGCCCAACACTGTGAACCCTAACTTTCTTTTGATAGTCAAATCTAAGACTTTTGAGCATGTTTTTCTTTCATGTTTTGTCCTTTTGAAGAGTTTAGGTCTCCATGGTGAGTCAACTAACCTCATGTAGCTCTAGAGGCAAGTTGTGGGCTCTTCACATTCCTACCAAAGTACCAAAGTGTTGATCTAAAATTGAAATATGAAGCCAACAAGTTGGAAGTAGCCATTAACAATTGCGTTAAGGAGTCATTAATTCCTTTACTACAAAAGCACGCAATTATCTGGTAACTAGACTTTTTAAAAATTGTTTTTCTAATTTTAAAGTACCCCCAAAAAATCATGAGTATTGTAGCAAAGTGTCCAAAAAATGGCAGGTGTTTCTTGCAATGACCCTTCCACAAAATTTACACAAGCATAAGAAGAAATCTTCTAAAAATAATAAAGTGTCTACCATCTACATGCGTTCAAAGAGTACTAACCTTGAGCACATGCAAAAAACACAATTTTTTTCTCAAAGATGTAAGTGGTTGAGAAGAAGTACGTTCAAGTTCAAAAGAAAGGTCTTCTTACTTTATTTTTTTGAATTTTATTACTATTTAAAAAATAGATAAAKTTCCMAAGGATCTATTTTTTTGTGCAAAACTTTTAGAGATGAATTTTCCTAGACTTGATTTTCCACAMATATAYTGTTTCAGTTGGTGCTTTATAAATTATCCATATTTTACTTTATCTTRAGAAAAATTTATTTCAAAAKTCACATCACTCACAATAATAGTCCATTTTGAGACAAGAGCCTYGTAGGTGTTTCTTGCAACARCCCTCATACCCATTTATTTTGTAGCATATTATTTTTAGTTCTAAYTTTTAATATCAAAGTGATTTTCATGGAATATTCTTAGATTAGGCACTAATCTAATATTTATATAGAGTTCAAAACTTATATCATGACAAAAGTAGGCATAATTTTTATCCAAATCGTCTTTGAACTTTTARAAATGAAAGTTTTGATCTAAAATAAGATATATGCAAGGTTTTTGCTGATATACAAACTTTGCTTCATGCACRAGTCATTTCTTGCCAAAAAAATACACAAACTCTATATCCAATCTTTCTAGGATAAAATTACAATAAACCAAAGYTTTTACAAAGCTTATTATCATCTATGTATTCTAARTATAGAGGTATTTAAGCTTGTTGAATAATAWATGAGAATATAATTATAAARAAACTTTTGAAGTTCATCAAAAATACTCCAAGAACTTATGGACCTTACTTGTGCCCATCYCAAGAACAAAATAACCCAATATGATGTATGTGAAGTAYAATGGATGTCTATACTRCTAAATTGACAACTTACTATATTTTTTACAAGGAGCAAAAATTATACCAARGAATTCAAGAATACTACAACATTAGCCAAATTGTAAACATTGTTGCATGTTGGATGTTGTGAAGACGCAGATGTATAGTTCTTATTCCTAGTGACTACATAGTCAAGTAGTTTTAAACAACATAAACAATAGAAGAAATCAAATATTTTGACATGTCTTACGTTTCAGCCAAAACACARTAAAGCTCACTCCATAAATATAAACCATAAAAGTATCAAATCAACATTGCAACCACCAAATCAATGTCCARCATGTTTACATCTAGTTCCAACCATGTGATTGCAACTAATTTCCTAATATTTATTGTCGATAAAAAATTGAAAATTCAATATCTATTGCTAYATTATTTGGAACGCAGCAAAACTTGCTTTGAGTTCAAACACTTCCTTACGTCTATCTAATTGTACCTAAGGAATCAACCTAGTAGTTGCAAAAATTTCAACATTTGAATTTTCTAATTTTTTGGACCAAAAACACTTCAAAATTCCATATCTGTGCCCTATCGGTTGAAACAAGTGAATTTGGCTTGGTAYACATACACCTCCAAACATGTCTCAATTGATTTGGCTGTTGTGGAGATCCTAAAATACATCACAAACAAACGAAATAAACAAACAAGGTTACTTTGTCTCAATAGTATAGATTAATATGCCATGTGTCATTGCCACAACTATTAGTATGTCATTTGTCATTGCCACAACTATTAGTATGTCATTTGTCATTGCCACAACTATTAGTATGTCATTTGTCATTGCCACAAAAGTAAAGGCCAATCCCTCCATATTGAATCTCTTTTCATATTTTTTTTATTCTTTAAATTATATGTGTTTAATATTATTTGATATAAATTTTTGCATTATATTTAAAAAAAGTTTTTTTTTGGGCAAAGACAAATAGTTTGTCAAACAAATTTTAGAGTAAAGTAATTTTTGGAAACATCCTTATAATAGGTATTAATCTAATTTTCTCTATTCATATAGAATAATAGGTTGAACTTGTATTTATATCATCCTTGAGTTTCTAAGAATGAAAATTTTGATTTAGAACAAGATGTATGCAAATTTAGTGCAAATAAACAAGTAGTATTACATGCATACATGTATTATATTCATACAAGCTCGGCAAAATACAAAAAACAATTTTGTTGATTTACTATTCCATTTCCTAACAAACACACATCATTTTATTCTACAGTTACCTTCAAGATTTGCAAGTTTGAAACAAGTGTCCCTTTTAGGTGCTTCTACCTTATTGGTGTAGTTGGAACTCATGAACCTCCGTGTGTACAAATGGAAGTATTTGTTGCCTCATATAGCTTGTAGAGTAACTATCTTGGGGTCAGGCAACCTAATTGGAAAGGCAACCTAATTGGAAAGACAACCTAATTGGAAAGACAACCTAATTGGAAAGAGAACCTAATTGGAAAGAGAACCTAATTGGAAAGACAACCTAATTGGGTAATTGGCTTTTAGTGTATGCCTTCGTATTTAGTGTACAAGACACTAAATATCATCATTAGTGTAGTTCTTTGGCACCAAAAAGTAGTTGACAAGTGGCTCCATCAACATTCTTAAGCATGGTATGTGTTTAGTGGTGTCAGGTTACCATGCATTCAAATTTGGTCCTCCATATGTGGATGGATGATGCTAAAGAAAGGAAAAGGCAGGTTGCCTGAAGACTACTGAATGTTATGATATTACAAAATATTGATTTCAGGAGATGGTGTCTCCAACTATGCTAAATTGCTTCAGTTTTGGGTGCTTCCACCGTACCCCTATTGGACAGTCAAGCAGGTGTGACTACCCCCTATTGGGCAGTCAAGGAAAATGGCTGTTAGCAGGTCAACTGCGTCATCAACAGTTGTAATGACATAGCACATGGATGCTATCACCCATGATGGTGTGCTACGAAACATTGAAAAATTGAAAGCATGGAAGCAGCCTTGACTAGACATGCAGCAGAAGAGCCTCTAAGCTTGAATTTATAAATCRAGCAGAGATAGAAGCAGGTTCCAAGTGTTTTCAAAGTCTGTATTTCTCTTCTGCAATGAAATTCAGTTTCATTTGTTTCAGAAAAAAACAAAAAAAAACAAGTGTTTTCAAAGACAGTCGATGGGCAACGGAGGCGGGCTCCGTAAGTTTGGTCCCCAGAAAAGCAGTCGTGAAACATTTCAGCCGCCTTGAAAAGCAGCCCCAATGCCCTGCGGCGAGATTGACATGACGTACTACCTGCGGATGTTTTGCCGTCCCTTCTCTACACTGGGCCTTGCTGGTGGCTACCCTTTCTCGGCCTTGATGGGCCTTGCTTCAAGTTGTCTGTGTCTTGGCTTTCTTCCTGCCAGCCCAAACCTGTGGCTGGCAGGCCTATAGTATTATTACTAATAGTACAAGGGAAACTTTTTGAGTTTTACCACCTATGGTAGGAGCATCCAAAGGAGGGCCGGGGTGAACTGACCCCTCGCTCGGCCACTTGGTAAAACCCTGAATTTTTTTATTTTCCACGCATGATAGAATTTGCAAGTTCTGAATTCATATTTGCAATCGGAGGCCCCAAATTAGTGAAGTGGGATGCATGAGGTGAGTTAATCGGGCCTAAAATAGGGGGCTTCTTATTTTACTTGCACCCCTGTAATTACTTGTAGTGGCTGAGTGAGGGGTCAGTCCACCCAGTCCCAATGGAGTCTGCCCACCCAATGGCGTCAGTTTCTATGTCAGATATTGATTGTTGAACATAAATGTAGGTAAACTGTAAATAGCTTATCATTTAGGTAAAAAAACAAGCTATCTATAGTCAACGTACATTTATCATCTGAAATGACTATCATGAAATGACTATCATGAAATGACTATCATGTGTAGAAACTGACGCCCTTAGGTGCACGGATGCCATTGGGTGCTCCTACCTTACAGTAGTTCCCAAATTGAACTAGTTTTTCAAGCATGGTGTTCGGTCATTTTCTCTACTTTTTTTACTCATAATAGAAATTTTGTAGATTTTTCCACCGTTTTTTTGTTGATTGCAACCGGATTTTTTCCCCACTACCGCCGGCTAACTTTGAACTAGCTTCAGGGTTTTTCTGATCAACGACTATACTTCCTTGGCAATGAAATTCAGTTTCATTTGTTTCAAAAATAAAATAGATAAACAAATAAAAAATAGAAACCAGATGCCGGTACGACAATCTTGAATTTTCTCAATTACATGATGATTTCTATAAACATAAAACAGATGTTTTTTGCCAAGGAAGACAGATGGTTTCATTTTTTTTAAACTAGGAAAATCCATTCATACATATAGGTAAAAAAGAACATACAATGAACAAAAGGTTGAAGTTTGTTGGCATTGTCATGGCTCCAAGTGTAGTGACCTTACATAGTTGTAGAACCCAAGATGGTTCTTTTAGGAGCTAGTAAGAAACAAGAATTGCCCAACGAAAATTGTGAGGATGATGGTGGCCAAACGCATTGATTCAAATTGTCAATTTAAGCAACATTATTAATAGTGCACTTCCAAATACCCAAGGCTAAAATTGGATATTTTTGCATACATGCTTATTTGTCATCCAATTGCTTTTAAAAAAAAATCAAAAACAAAATAAAAGTCTTGCAGGAACATTTGGATTGTAACATTTTGTAACGATGGTCCTTCACCTTCAAATAATAATCTTGTCAATTAACTTTAACGAACCTTCAATTTACTTTCATTCGACCCAATACAAATTGAAATGAACACTTTGGCTTCAAAAACACATGAAGATTTTTTTTTATTGTTTATTCATTGTAGACCATAATGAAGTCAAAAATCATAATGTAAGCCAGTGTGATTAGAGATCTATGGAGGGTGATCCTACAATTGAAATCAATAGAACTAAAAAAATGAGTGATATAAAAGTGGATAGAGAGTTTTCCAAATTAAAAATAAAGAAGAGTAAATTATGTTAAATCGAGTTATTTGAAATTGGAATGTGAAGTTAAAAAGGAAACTACCCTAGTAGAAATTAACAATAAAGGTTCAATTGAAGAAAAGCCGCATGAAACCTTTGCCAAAAAGAATAAATAGTAGGTGGAAAGTGTATCCTGCCAATAGCAATTGGCCGATGTGAAGAAATCAATGGAATAATGCTCGATTATTGAGCGAGGAAATCAATAGAAGATTGTACTAGTGCATTGGTGAGATTGATCGAAGACCAAGGAACATAGCTAAAGCTATGGAATCCGCAATAGATTAGATAAGTTTCTAGCCTTGGTTATAATTGTAATAAACAAGGCTTTATTATTGTATGGGTAGAAGTTAGATATTCCCATGATACTTCCTCAATAGTGCACAACCTTAGATAAGGATTAAATTTGTTACGTTAATTAGAATTACCATAGTGCATCCATACCTCCTTGTGAATGAACTTAGCTATAGGAATTTGTCAATGCTCACCCATTCAAAATCCTAATCTACATCCCCTGAGGGGATTCTTGGTCCTTTAGAGGTTAAAACAAATATGATATGTTTTAAAGTATTTAGAGTTCTTTTTGTAGGAGATGTTACAAAAAGAGTGTTTGGCTAATGCTATTTGACGGCAAAAAAAGAGGAGATTCAAGCATCTTAACTTGAAAATGGCTCAAGGTGTGTGAACAAACCGATAATGTGATTGGCCATAATTCATAGCAACTTATGCTTGTAGTTGGATCATTCTCAATAGCTTAATAAATTAATATCCACCTCTTTGAAAATTTATAAAGCAATTACGGTCATGTTGAAGCAATTGGGTTCAATTACTTTGTAGAGATGGTCCTTCACCTTCTAATTATGAACATTTTTGTCATCTTCAAGAACCTCCCAATCACAATTATAAAAACCCAATAGAAACAAATCATAGGCAAGATGATATTTATGATACTTGAGGTAGAAACGCTCAAAATCAACCTTGTACACACTCCTATGTAGTAACTTCCCTTAAAGTGTCCCTAGGCTTCCATTAAAGTATCCCTCAAAAGTGTCATTAAACCATCCCGAAACTTAAGTGAGATTGATTAACTCACAGTAACTTCCTTTAAAGAGTCCGTATGTTCACACACACAAGACCGCTGTGCTGCTGGAAGCGGCCGTTGTGAGTGGAGCGATCCTCGGGGGCGCATCGGAGGATGAAATCAGCAGATTGAGCCAGTATGCTCGGAATGTGGGACTCTTATTCCAAGTAAGCATCTTCTTCACCTTCATTTGCGGCCTAGATGTGGGGGATATTGACAAGATTCTATGTTGGTCATATTCCTCAATTTTCAACTCTAGCGTATTGTGTGCAACGTTCAAGTAGCATCTTTCTCCCACCTCTTAGCATAAATCATTAGGTAGTTTTTGTAACACCGTATGGGTGATTACTTATCCATGACTGAGTCGCTGGAATGTGAGTATTACTTGAGGCTTCAAATTTCATTCTAATTGTGATCGTTCTGGACAGGTCGTGGATGACATCCTTGACGTAACCAAGTCATCTGTCGAGCTAGGGAAGACTGCAGGCAAAGATCTGTTGGCTGACAAAGCTACGTATCCAAAGCTTTTGGGACTCGAGAAATCCAAGGAATTTGCGGAGGAGTTGACACGAAAAGCCAAGGAGCAGCTCTCTGTGTTCGACCAGGAGAAGGCAGCGCCCTTGCTGGGGCTGGCAGATTACATCGCTGATAGGCAGAACTGATACTCAAGTCTGGCATAGATTCGGAAGGTAGGTTAGTGTATTATCACAGGCCCCAAACGGGATAAAGGTAGGACTCAATAAATCCGTCCATAACTTGTTACATGGGATCCTCATTGACGGCTCCTGTCAACTACTGGGGGAGCTTGTGGTCAGTATTCTTTTCTTAGACGTGGAGTTCTCGACATCTAGGGTACAATTTTCTGAGTGCCCATCTGAAACGCAACATTGAATAGCATCAGAAAAAGCTCTGATAGCACGGAGTTTTGCTAATCCGCCTGTAATTTTGATTCGCGAAGAGTCATGGGTAGGGCTTGTCACCAGAGAAAGGTTACCGTATGGTACTGGAGTTGTTTTTGTGAGAGAGTTCTGGCATCTCGCTCCTGTAGCGTTCATAGCCAATAGTTGGTCATGAATTCGAAGCAAAACTTTCTCAGGGATGGACTGCAGTAATTCTCTCTTCATTTGCTGTGTCCACCACGCAATCGAGCTGCAGGTTTTGACGTATGGGGCATGAGTGGTTTCGAGGTCTAGGCAGTAAGACATTTGGAATTGACTCGTATTTTGTAGTTTCAWCTTGGAGCGTCTTGCTAATTAGTGCAGCTTTGCGATTCACGAACTTTGACTAGTTGCTTTATGCTGACAAATGCTTTAGAGCCGCTTCATTCTGAAAAGAAAATTCATATTATATAGAACATATGCTCAATATTTTGAATACTATATATGTATGTTATAGTGAAGGATATAATATTGCACAAGAATTTCATTCTATTCTATAATTAGAAGCCTAAAATTCAAATCACAACAAAAGTGCCCTTTGAAGAGGATTAATAAGGTTCAATGAATTTAAGCTGAGGTGTAAATGCGACTCGGGTAACTTTGTACTCCGTATGACCTCAATCTTTAAATACAGTGGATGTTTTTTAGTGTCACCTATTATTGCTTAAATTACTTGTCTTCAAGTGAACAAACAAAACTTTCAATCCCACTTTGAGGTCTGAAGTTTCAAATGTGTGGTCAAATGTCGATTTGGGAAAGAAAACAATTCACTGAGATTCAATTGCATTCAATTTTGTGTGATTATTATCATTTCACATGAGATAGATATTTAGCAGAATTCTAGTGTCATTTAGAAAATTAATTGAAATTCAGCCTTAAAAGAAACGACATTTATTGACTTATAGGATAATTTGCATATTTTACCAGAATGCATCATAAGAGGACTTCAATTGTAGATTTAAAAAATATTGTAATATTTTTTTTTTATAAAAGTAACAATGTATTCTAGATATATTTTTGTAAATAATAATAAAATTATTGAAAATGTTTATACTTTATGCTAAGTAGTGATAGGAGCCATTAGCAACTATTGACATGGTTGATAGGAACAAATTTAAAGATTCCATATTTAGTACTTACATTTTGTATCATTGTTTGATTCTTAACCCCTCATTGCTTAAGGGGAGCAGAGGTATCCTCACATAGTCTGGGAATCAAATTCAAGGGGTTGTAACTTTTTTATTTAATGTCCGAATTCAATAGAAATGTTGATAAATTTGAGCATACTAGTCTAGTTTGTGGTAAAATTTTCAAATCAATCCTAGATGTGAAGATTTTTCGAAAGCCATTTGAAGTTCACAGGTTCAATTTGGATTCAGTGAATTGCACTTTCATGGCTGCAACTTTGGGGTCTTGTATCTTTGTCATCAAATGTTTGTTTTCAATATATAAAATATTGTATCACGTTTAACTTAAAGTATAGTTATTGTGGTTTTCATGTCAATCAAAGTTGTGTTGAATGTTTGGGAGCAATTCAAAGTTCAAAATCTAGACATTTTTAGACTACAATGAACTATTGCGGCTTATTTCTTCTTCTTACAGTGTCCGTTTCTAATCATTTCTGTTGGAAATGTTGCACATACTAGTCTAGTTTGTGTGGTTAAAATTTCATAACAATCCAAAAAGTTATGACTGAGAAGCATTTTAGTAGAGGGAGTTTTTTTTTAGATGTGTTCCTTTGCAACTTTTTGGTTGTTTTTTGACATTTCAAAACCATTTTGTAGACACAATGAGTCAATTGAATGATATTTTCTTTGACCAATGTGTTTGTATGCATCACTTTACAATTTAGATTTTCTTCATTTGAGTAGGTATAAAAATCAAATTTCACATCCAAATGTGAAGTCTAGGAAAATTTTAGCATCTTTTGTCAACTCTAAAACATTATAATCTTGCAATCCATGTGGCCAAATGACTCCAAAGTTGATTTACATCATCTACTGCATGCGTACTACAAGATTCTATGGTTGAGATTCTCACATCTTAGTGAAATTTAAACTTATGGCACTTGAAAAGCAAGGATGCTTGTAGGCCTTAGGCAATGAAGGGTTGATTACTTTAGGCACCTAAAACAAACTCCTATTTTTTGCCTATTAGGATATCAAATCTACATGTAAAATTGCTAGTCTCCGATTTAGAACTTGAATAGATTAGCAAAGTGCTAGTTCAATACGGAAGACACTGAATTGCTTATGTAAACACTAAATCCTAGAAGGATGCAAAGGTCCTTGTAGAAATCATCATTTTTGAAACTGTGGGAATAATAGGTATTAAAAAAAAAAAAAAAAACTCATTTGAAGTCAAAGTACTGCAGAAAATCTCCACTTTCCAAAACTAATTTCAAGGATGAATAGATGAATTTCTGTCCTACACAGAAGAATGCCTTGTTACTTCCATTTGGCACTAAACGTCTGTGCTTGGCATCCTTCCTAAGTTAATCCATAAACGTCGACACGAACGTTTAGTGTCAAGATTTTGTGTGAAAAGGGGTGATTTTCTAGAGTAGTTTGACTTCCAAAGAGTGCCTTCAGATTTTATTAGACCAATGATTACAATGGTATCGAAATGAATGATTTTATGATCACCAATTGTCCTTTAAAGATTAACCTTAGAACGATGCAGGGATGATCCTAGAAATCATGCATTCTTAATACTGTGTCACATTGTGTATATAAGAAAATCCAAAGCACTCATTGAAAGTCAAGCTATTGTAGAGGTTCTCCACTTTCCACATAAAATTCTGAGGATGAATAGTTGCACTTCTATCCTACACAAGAGAATTCCTTGTCATTCAACGGACACTAAGTGTCCGTGGCGTCCTTCCTGGTTTAATCCCTAAAGTCCCATTGTCCCCTTGGGGGACAAAATGGATTTTGGACAGATTTGTATGGTTTCAATAATTATCTTGATTTTTTTGAATTTTTTTTGAAGATAGGAAAACACATTAGGTTTGTAGGAATATAATTTTTTTTTCAATCGGTGAGTGAGAGCAAAAGTTAAGGTACAAAATTTCCATTTTTTAGGTGCGGTGGGCAGAAACCACCTCACACAAAAAAAATAAAATAAAAATTTAAAATTTAATTTCTTGTAAATTGTAATTTTGTACACATGGGGAGCTTTGATTCATTCCATTTGGATTATTGGGTTTCAATCCCATCGTAGAGCTATTAAGAGCATCCCCACCAACCTCTTCCCCTTCCCTATCCCTATCCCTATCCTAGTTCTTCATTGAAAAATATAGGGAAGGGAAAGCCGCTTCCCACCATGCTTCCCCAAATCAATACTCCGTACTTTATACTAAATCTAGGCATGTGAAGTCAAGATGCACTTGTAAATATAAGGTAGAACCACCTATAACTAACCATAAAAGGAATTTGGACAAATATTGAAGCAATGGAATGCAAGGTAAATATTTTTAGAGGTGTGTTGATAAAAATGAGGAGGATATCAAAAAAATTGGTAATTTTATCGCATGAATTGAAATTACTATGAATTTTGAAAGGCAAAAAGTGTTCTCGACCCATAGCCGATCTTTAGACTCTTCCAATTCCAATCACTCAAAAAAATACTTTTCCACTCACTGCTTCCTACATTTTTTTGCACTAATTTGGAACATGTATGATCATGAACTTCTAGTCCCAACTTTGAAAAGATGAAAACAAAACATTCTAGCCTTGGTTGGAAATAAGTCAATCTATGGTTGGCTATGGGGCACTGGTTGGTAATGGGTGGTAGTCTACCTTAGTAAGAAGGACAAAATAATAGTCCAATACCAAATCATCGGAGCAAACCAAGCAACAATAGTAAATTCAAGAATAGAGTTTATCATTTCCCAATTCCCTATCCCCCATCCAATTAAGAGCAGTGAGTTCCCTATCCCTAAAAATTTAGGAAGAGGATCTCAAATAGAGATAGGGATACGGAACCTTCACCGCACCAAGCTTTTCCAAGTTCTGTATCCCTAAATTTTACAGAACTCGCAAAAAGTTGCACCCCAATTCTGTATTGCAAGCCTCATTTGGAGAACTTGCTAAGTCTCATCCGTATATGAGGTCTCAAAAACAAATAGAGAAAAGAATACGGAACACCTAGTGAGGATGCTCTAGGGGAATTGAGAGGCCTTCTTCCCCAAAATTTGGAGATACATGATGCTAGTGGGAAGGGGTTCTTCCCTATCCGGATGAAAACCATCCGGTTTGGGATAGGGAAGTTTGTGGTGGACATGCTTTAATGATTTCGTTTTTTTGTTCAATCTTGAACCTACTTCTACTTAATCAATTATGTGCATCATAAATTCTAGTCTTTGTAAAAAAATATCTATTCCTAAAAAGCATCATAGGCAACTCTAAAATACAAGTTGAATGCATTATCCTATTCAACATATATCTCAAATGCAAAGGGCATTAACATGTAACCATGGTTTGTGTTGCTACCTATACTCTCTCTACAATAGTGCAATTCCCTATGCTCTCAAATTCCAAAAAAATTCAAATATAGTGTGAACCAACATCATTTGCATATTTGTCAAACTGTAGATATTTTAAATTTAATGAATAGCAACCTCCTTGAATCTTTGTAACAATTTTTTAAAGAATGATGATCAAGTGTGTGTTTTTTGAAATTTTATTCCTAGAATCATGACTGAATTCTTCTACACAAATTTTGTTTTAGTGCAAATTTTTTTCACAAATGGTAGTTGAAGTCATTTGAAATTGCGAGCGAGCATTTAAGAAACTTCTTGTTTCTAACTTTGAATGCTAATGTCTTTCAATCCAAACAATCAAACTTCATGAGATTTTTACCACATGATCTCAGACAACTGAAGTATAAGATCTTATGATTAGATTTTGAAAAAAAATGTTTTTTTTCTTTCTTGGATGAACGCAGCATTTCTTGGATGAACGCAGCAGAAATGGCAGTTTTGAGTCGCTTTTGTCAAAAAATGGCCTCAGGACCTTAAGGGGTTGAGGTGCCACTCCGAGTTGCAAATGAAAGTCTTCGCAAATGATGCTCTTGATTACTTCCTGGAATCGACACTGATGTTTCACATGGAGGAGAAACGACCGGCCGGAACACATACCTAAAACAAAATTCAAATTCCCAAATCGCAAATCCTGGAGATAACCTTACTGTCTTCTGTAACATAAAATGAAATTCTCAGAGCAGTGAATCAAACCAATCAACTTAAAACAGTAAATTACACAAATCAGGTAACACAAATATCCGAGTGCCTGAATGGACATTTAAAATGTATCTGTACATTTAAAATTTGTGAATAATCAAGAAGAATGCGTTTTGCAGACAAACCAACCTTGTCAGACTTTGCGCCAATCACCAATTCGTCCAGGGCATCAACACCAAGCACCTGTGAAGATCCATTCATCACACTATCGGCACTAGTGATGAACAAGCCATCATAAGCCTCTTCCAGAACTGAAGACTCCATCAACCTACTGCCTTCACCTGAATATCTCGACACTTCATCAAACTGTCCAGAAGGCACGGCCAAAAGAGAGCTCTTCGAGTCCTGCATATCTGAATAGTCATCGTCGCTGTCATAGGCCCATCTGCTCCCCTTACTACTGATATGCTTTTGCAGTGGTCTTTCCTCATCGCTCTGCAGGTCGTCCAATCTGCTAGTCCCAACATCAGCCACTGTATAATCGGCTTCAGTGGTAAGATCCAGAACACTCCCGTAGAGAGATTCCGCCAAGTATGCGGCTTCGTCCTTAACTTCAACGTCAGCACGTGGTTGAGCAAGAAGGTTATCAATACTAGGYGAAGACAGAAACCCAGAAAGCGGCGCTCCACTGTCCATCCGAGTTCGACCACCATCTTGATGACGAACTAATGTATCTGGTTCACTTTCGGTCAAAGATTCAGAAAGTACAGTATCTGTGTAACAAAGAACAAGCCGATTAGTTCACGATAACTGTCCAAAAGCAAGGTGTACATCTCGTTTAGCGGAAACTATCGTTTTGTCAAACGAAGATTTGCAGCTCAGCAATACATATATATCGAAGAATTTTTTTCTCAAGAGCAGAAGCTTCTCACAAGGGGACTTGAGCGCGAATTCATAAGTGAATGACTCCTGCTGCTGCTCCTGCTCGGTCGTCCTGACATTACCAATCGGTATGTCGATAGGTAATGATTCTGGAGCAGGTGATTTCGAACTCTCGACTGCTTTGCCAGACCGCAGTGCCACAGGATCGCCATGCAAAACCGAAGGTGATTGATCAACAAAGTTGCTTCTGCTCTCAACAGAAGCTCCACCTACGTTGAAAAAGTCGCCAATTAGGTCGAATGCATTGAAAGGGTCTCGCTTCTTGACACTCTTCGCTTCAGCAGATCGTCTGTTGTTCATAGCCGCGGAGGTCTGCACACCCGATTGCGAGTCATTGGATCCCCCAGAGACGGTTGACCTGGAGGATCCAGAGATGAGTTCTTTYGCAAGTCGCTCGTCCACTTTTCCCGTCGAGGGTTGCTCAAGCACTTCTGTAAGGATGAACTCTACAGCTGCATCGATTTCATTACTTTCGAGCACAGTTCCCTTCAATATGCGGATATCCACCTGCACAATGCAACTGCATAGGTTATACCCTGATTTCAGCAGCGAGCAGAAACTCAAAAAAAGAATTACTCCGACGTCGTTGAAAGTTGCCAACATAAAGAACTCTCAATACCCTGCTTTGAGCATTCAACCGCAAAAGACACCGAAATGCATCACTTGATACGCCGGCTTGAACTGCGAGCTCAYAAGAGCGAATTCCTAAATAGACGTCAATTGCGAAATAAAAAACGCAAAGCATTTTAATTCACCGACCAAAGACGGACAAGCGCCACGTCATATACATATAAAAATTTCMTAAGCAAGCATCAAATCGCTATGAAAACACATCATTCACACCTATCGACTCTGCATGCGACTCAACATCCGATCGACTTCCTGGGCAGTGACCCCGCCTACGAAATTAGAGGGCAGAGCATTGTAGTTCACCGCCCTAAGACTGAAAATGCCACAAATCAACCCTCCCCTTACAACCAAACCCTAGAACACTTCCAAAGARAACCTAGGTCCATCACCGCACAATAAAAAGATAACAACAACAAAACCTCTCTCACCTGAGGAAACATAACCCTCAACGTGTTCAACGTGGCCMTTTGCTCCTGATTTCCCCATTCCTTGGTCTCTTTCTCCATCGCGCCTACAGGACATCCCACCGCCACAAGAAACCGTCAGCCCCAATGGCACCGACAAAAGCAATTACACCGCCTCCGCCCTCCCTGCCGATTTCCATCCTAGGCAACGACAACACCAACACCAACACCAGCGCCATCACATCACATAACATCACATCGCATCACATCGCATCACATGACAATTGCGATCAAGAGCAGCAACAACAAGTCCTGCGGAAGTCCGCCCCTCCCACCTACACGACGCCTCATCCAGATGTCTTCTTTTTCTGACTTACTACGATCACGCAAAGACCGCCAGAGATGCGCAACGGAATGTTCCTCCATGAGTCGACGATCAAAGGCATGAAAGCAGACGACCGCAACTCATGCAACTCTCTCAAACCCCAAGGAAGACCCCCCCGCCACTCCCCAAGAGAAACCTGGATAGCCGACGCAAGATCGAGTCAAAACTCACATCCGTTGTCCGCCATCACATCGCAAGCAATTCCCACCCCCTTCCCCAACCACCACCACCATCACCACCAAATTGCAAGAGCAAAAGGAGAAAGAAACCCTCACTCTTCCGTCCGTCCACTCGGGGGTATGTTGGAGGTTCGTTTCCAATTAGGCTTCTGTGACAATTGCTGGCCGCCGGCGCAATTGTCACAGAGAGCGTCTCAGATTGTCGACGCTGAAGGAAGGTAAAGTGAAGGGCACGCAAGGGACACAACTGCCCCACGCTCGTCGACGGATTCCTCACGACTCGCTTGCAAATCCCGAGACAACACGCACCAGGACAACCACGATGACGCAGGACGGCGAGAAGCGTCCGGCTTTTAACTTATAGCCGACTCGCTGTTCTCCGGCACCGCTCTTCCGTTCCCCGGTGGGGGGGACCGTGTTCCCACTTGTGGCTTTGGTAATCAGAAGTGGCAACTCGTGGCAGAAATAAGAGTCAGTGTGTGGAAGCTTTGTTAATTTAGAACAAATGTTCATTTTCAAAACTTTGTGCCTAAAAGAGAGGTCTTTCACAAATGTTCATTTTCAAAACTTTGTGCCTAAAAGAGAGGTCTTTCACATATGTTCATTCTTGAAATTTTGTGCAAGAGAGAGATCTTGCACTCGATCTTTCAAAAGAATTTGACCTCCAGCGGTGCTTTTGCCTTTTGGTTCTTATTGTATTAGGAAAGATGATTTTCACAATGACCAACTTGTCATTTCAAGATTAAAGTTTCATAAATACCTTTGCTTAAAAAAACTTAAACTCCCCTTTGGAAGCTAATAGATGATCACTCATATTTCAAAAATGTAATTTTACTATTGTGATTTCTTTCTTTAATTATTTCATATTGTTACCTTCTTAGAACTTTCAACAATAATGAAATTTAATTTTTATAAATAAGTATGAGAGAACCTACTTTAAAGGCTTTAATTTTGGTGAATTAATACTTTGAAATTTCATAAATAATCTAGATGGTGTCCAAATAATGCATGCTAGAGTATTTTGGAATCCCCTTATATTTGTCAACTATGAGGTCCCATAAAAATAATCTATTTTTTTAATAGTAAACACACTTAATTATTGTAAATATCAATTATAGATGCACTTACATTACGGACTAATGCATTCATTTCTATACCATATAGGCCAAATAGAAATATGCTCCAAGACTTTTTATTGTTGACATGAATATTTCAAAGGTCCTATGAAAATGATTTAAGTTTTATAATACTATGTAAAAAATATATTTAGTTGTTGCTCGTGTCAATTATAGGTGCACTTATCTTATAGACCACCTTATGTGTTTATTTTTATACCACTTTGGCTAAATAGAAATAATCTTGAAGTGTCCTTGAAGTTGACATGGATATTTTTGGAAGGGTAGAGAACCATCTTTGCATCATCATGGGGCTCAATTGCTTCAAGAATAAGCTTTATTTACTTGTTTGTAATCTTAAAACAATGAATTTTTTAGGATCATTTGTCACATTCCAAATACAATCAATGATTCCCACGGTTCATAATAAACTTCAAAATTTTATATTTTAAACGGGTAGTTGCAAGAAACACCTGTCGTTTTTAGGTCAAAACGGCTTTAGTACTCGAATACTGTGACTTTTGGAATAAAATTTTCAAAAATAAAATAAAATATGGATAACTTGTAAAGCATTAAAAAATCACATGTGTAAAAATTCAGACCTAGGAAAATTTATTTCCAAAAGTTATGCACACTCAAAGAGTGATGGAAAATACCAAGAAAATAGACACTTTAATGTTTGATTTTTTTTAAATAGTAAAAAAATTCAAAAAAATATCCAAAAAAAAGCAATTTTTCCTCACTTGAAGATGCTTCTTCTCAACCATTTTTGTCTTTGGGAAAAAAAAATTGAGTTATTTGCACTTGTGCAAAGGTAGTGCACTTTGAGCACATGTGGAGGGTGGACAGATTATTATTTTTAGAAAATCTCTTCACAAGCCTATGTAACTTTAGAAAAAGTCCTTGCATCTCAATTTTGAGCTTCAAATTCGGATTTTTGGGTAGAAAATAGTACTAAAAACCTCCAAAATGGCCAAGGTAGACACCTAATTGGGGGCAGGTTAAAAATAGTAAATTAATTTTGAAAATTTTGAAAACATTACTCAATGTCTATAACTATCTCATGTACTTTCCTTCCAAATTTCACTCCAAAAGATCAAAATATGCAAAAGTTATGAGCAAAAAACCACCTGTCCAAGGGCAAGGGGACAAAAAATAGGACAAGTGTTTCTTGCAATCATCCAAACTTCAAAGGATCATCAAAATTTTGGTCCCAAGTCGAGATTCCTTTTCACATAGGAAACAATATCTCTTTGTCATGATTCCAAATTCTTTTGTACTTTCTTCGAATTCTTTTGAGCTTACATTTCAAGAAATTTATAATTTTTGGACACTTTATAGTAGAGAATCTTTGATTTATCCAMAATTGATCCCTTTGTGAGGTAGATGTTTTGAAATTTGAATCAACTTTTAGATCATTAGAATCTTGAGACAAGACCTTTATTTTTTCTGAAACCTTATGGAGTTCTAAGCAAAAAAACGTCTTAAGTTTAAGATTTGTAGTTGATTTTCTAAATTGTAGGACCACAAAATATTGTGCAAATTTATGAGTAGAGATTTTTTAAAATTTTGGATGTGTAAACTAGCTCAACGTTTTAATTCTACATAGCATGAAAATGAAATTTTTTTTTTTTTTTTTTTCTTTGTTGTAATGTTATTATCATGTTTTGAATATAAATTTTTGAAGTAATTTTTAAAAATTTAAATTTGGAGTATTACTCCAATCATTGAGGTTTCATTCAAAAAATAGTTYACTAACTAATTTAGACAAAATTTACATCCTTGAAGATCCTTTCAAAATAGATCCTAAATTATCCTTATATTATCACTGTAATACATATTGGTTTTGAAAAAATTATACAACTGAAAGTAAACTTAATTTTTATTTTCAAAATTCATTTTTGCATATAGTGTACCATGCATAAAATTACAATTTTTGACTTAACCCCTCAACACCCAAAGGGACCAAAAGTGTCCTCACACACTCTGGCAGTCCACTTTGAAGCTCTCTAACATTTGCATCCAATGTTCGATTTCAATAAAAACTTGTTGGAAAAGTTGCATATACTAGTCTAGTTTCTATGGTAAAATTTTCAGATCAATCCAAGAGGTATTGAGTTTGTGAAAGTCATTTGAAGTTCTCAGGTTCAATTTAGGTTCAAAATTGCATTGTGATGGCTGCAACTTTGGGGGATTTTATCTTTTTCATCAAATGTTTGTTTTCAATAAAATTTGTTGGATTTTGTTCCTATAAAGGTTTAGTTATTGTGGCAATAGTTTCATGACAATCCAAGTTGTTTTGAATGTTTGGGAGCAATTCGAAGTTCAAAATCTATAAATTCTTGCATTCCAGTGAACTTTGGTAGCTCATAACTTCTTTGTGTATGATCCTTTTTCAATAATTTTGTTGGAGAAGTTGCACTTGCTAATCAAGTTTGTGTGGTTAAAATTTCATATCCATCCAAGACGTTATGAGTGACTGAGAAGCATATTAGTGGAAGGAGGTTCAGCCACAAATGTGATTTTTTCCTACTTTGTTCTCTGTTTTTTGACATTTGAAATCCATTTTGCAGACACAATGGGCCATTTTAATGATATTTTTTTCACCAAAGTGTTTATATTCTTATTTTGAATCACTTTGTAGATTAAAATTTTTTCATTTGTCGGTTTAGAAATCAAATCTCACCTCCAAATGTGTTTATAAGAAAATTTCAGCACCTTTTTTCAACACTAAAACATTATAATATTTCAATCTATATGGTCAAATGACCCCAAATTTGTTTCACAACATCTACAATATGCACACTACAATATTGTACGGTTGCGATCTTCATAACTAATTGAAAGTGAGACTTTTAACACTTGCAAAGGGAGGATGCTTTCACATTAGTATTTTTGACATCTATCACATTGTGGACATGAACGTTTAGAGTTTTAAAAGTGACTTCATACTTGTAAGCTACATGCTAGGACCTAAAGTGCCACCACCTATTAGGCCATGTATATTTGTACCTTGAATGGTCCATAACATTCTTAAACTTCAAAGTACGGAGCCCCTTGTTTTCCATGAATCAACGCTAGTTTTATAGTACAACATCTTGAATTCAAAATTATACTTGGGGCAGGGCGAGGTAGGGCGGCTAGCCTCATCAACGTCGCTGCTACTGCCACGGCTTTCTTCTCCTTGAGCTCTCTGTCTCTCTCCCTCTTTTTCTTTCCTATTGTACTTTTGCCCCACGTCACTTGTAGTTGGGGCCTTGTATTTTATCATTTTTGCACTAAAGATAACCTTTATTTGTGTCAGAAAACAACAACAAACTTATCCACATCTTGTGGGCCCATTGTATCTCTCTATAAACATATTTTTATTGTAGTGGATATTTAGAAGGACCACCCTTCCTTTCCATTTATGAAGATTATGTCACCTTCACTCACCAAATACCATCATTAGCAACCAATGAGAGTTGATGAGTCCCTGGGGTGACCACCACAGTTTTATGCTATAAAGTTTTAGCTTGTTTAAAAGGAGTCTAGTAGCATGAGTAGACTTTTGGAATTTAGGTGCTAGATTGCACAAGAAAAATATTATTTGGTTAAGAAAAGGCAAAACTTGTGAAATTTTTTGTCCAGAAAGCTCAAATTAAAAAAAAAATCTTAGATGAAATTGCCAGATTATGGATGAAAATAGAATTATGGACATTTAATATGTGCTAATTTGATATTTTCTATTCAGTATATGGATGCATGTTGAAATTTGAAACACCACTATAACATTTTATATAGCCACATTGGCACGTTATAAAAAATGAAAAAAAAAATTGGAGTAGTTATCTTGTGCTTTTAACTCTAGAAATTCATAGCCAATATTGCAAAAAAGCCAAAAAAAATACAAAACAACTTGGGTTGGTTTACACCCAAAGAAGCTCACATTCTCATCCAAAATTATAATTTAATTTGAACCATCCTTTTACACTGAATAGGGATATTATAGGGGCCCATACTAATTATTTGACATTTCACACTATGTAAATATGTACCTTTAATGTACATTTCGCACTTAATGACCCCATGACGGTTTTTTGGGCCATAATCAATGTCTAGACTGATAGCCATGGAGTGATTAGTGACTTCATTAGGACAACCCTACTTTTTTTAGTGTAAATCATTGTAGGAAGTGATCTTTTAAGGCCTTCCACATTAGAAATTATTGTGACCGCTTTAGGTGATTAAGATGAGCATACTAGATTCAATTTTTTTGGGTTATTAGGTAGCCTACTAACTCTATGGGGAGATCACTTCAAAAATTCACAACAAATTCATTATTTGTCTGAAAAATATAATCTCAATTGCTCTCACTATTTATGACACTTGTCTATACATGAGAAAAAGTTTGAAAAATTTCAGCAATGGCATGAAGGCAGACTCCAAATTCTTACCACAACGGGCTGTTTTACCTTTGATGAAGTTAGTGTGAGAACTTTTGAGGGCCACTGCACCTGGTCCGTTCAGTTCGTTGTTCGGATGCCCTTGAAACCGACGCTTTGACCAATTTCAATCGACTGATCGAACTTACGTGCTTGATAAGCAACAACTGACGTTCATGTCGGCATTCAGTTAACCGACAGAACGTTCTGTCGGTTCTTCCGACGATAATCGTTCATGTTTCATCGGTACTGTACCCGCAAGGGGTTCCAGTTTTTTTTAGGGTTTAAGGTAGAACCAACCAAATAAGGAATTTGGACGAATCTGAAGCAATGAAATCCAAGCTAAATATTTTTAGAGGTGTGTTGATAAAAATGATGAGGATTGCAAAAACTTTGGTAATTTTATCGCATGAATTGAAATTACTATGAATTTTGAAAGGCAAAAAGTGCTCCGGATCCATAGCCAACATTATCTAGACTCTTCCGATTCCGATCATTCAAAAAACTACTTTTCCACTCACTGCTTCCTACTTTTTTTGGCACTACTTCGGAACATATATCATGAACTTTTAGTCCCAACTTTGAAAAGATGAAAAAAAAAACATTCTAGCTTTGGTTGCAAATAAGTCAATCTATGGTTGGCTATGGGGCACTGGTTGGTAATGGGTGGTTCTACCTTAGCACTTCAGCTGCAAAGTTTTTCAAGGGCTTTGACATATGTAGCACCGGCTAGGTGAAACATCTTGTTTTGGTCAGAATTAGGAGTTTTTCCTCATGCCATTATTGAAATTACTTGTTTTTTTTTGACACAACAATAAGTGTAAGAAACAATGAGAGCAATTGAAATTATAGTTTTTTGACAAAAGTATGAATTTGCTGTGAATTTTTGAAGTGTTTGGCCCATCTGGTTGTAAAGAATGTCTAGGCTACTCCAAAACAAAACAAAACTATATCCTCTCAAAATCTCTATGCTCATCTTAAAACACCTAAAGCAATCACAAAATTTTCTAATGTAGAAGGCCTAAAAACATCACTTCTTAGAATAAAATTACACTAAAAAGTTAAAAAATAGTTCCTAATGAAGTCTTTCATCACTTTATTATTGTTAGGTACAACATTGATCGATTGTGGCCCAAAAATCCATGATGGGGTCCTTCCTTAGGTTTCCACTATGGGGTCTTCTGACCACAACGGGCTAAAGTAGGTGTAACCATATCCAATGACTCAAGGGAGAAGCACCCAATGGCGTCCATGTACCCAAGCCGTCCCTTTCTAGGCCAGGCATTCATTCTAGAACACAAATATAGTAGTACTGTAGACCGCTTATTATTTTAGGTCAAAGAAATAAGTCATGTATCGCCTACCTACATTTATGGCATGAATTGATTATGTCTTGCAGATTTGGATGGCATTGGGTACAAGGACGCCATTGGGTGCCTTTCCCTTAAGGGATTTTGCAATAGATTATAAGCAATGTGAGGCAATTCAAATCGTTCCCATGTAAAAAGATATGAAATATGGAGATTGCAAATTTTTTGTAATTTAGTTTCTAAAATTGAAATTACTACAAATTTTGGGAGCTAGAAAGTGCTCAGAGCCCATAGCCAATGTTTAGATTTTTCTAATTATGATCATCGAATAACCACTTCCTAATCATTACTTCCTACTTTTTTGGTCACTACTTTGGAACATGTGTCATAATTTTAGTAGTCACAACTTTGAAATGGAGAAAAACAACACATTCTAAGGTTTGATTAGAAATTTGTTCCAGCCTTGGTTAATTGGAAACAGTACCCCCTATAAGTTGGGTATGGGTTGTGGTTGGCAATGGATACATTTATCTTATTCTCCTTAAAGATTTCTTGAATACAAAGTTTAAAATGGGCTTTTTTAGGGCGGATTTTTATGCACCTAGAGTTGCCCAAACCTTGTATAAAAAATAACAAAATGTTTGAGATTTTAAAAGGAAGTGTGCAAAAATAGTATGAAAAGAATAAAAAAATTTGGCTTTCAAAATTTCAAAGTGAAAATGTTTTTGAATTCTAGAAAGCTATTTTTGACATTGGACTTGCTTGAATTTTTTACTTACTACTAGTTTGACAACAAGGCAAAGCCTACTCATTATTTGGCACTTTGCAACAAATATTCATTAGCAAACAGCTAAGTACTCTCATTTTTTCTTTTAAAATTTATATAGGCTAGTTGGATCCCAAGAATTGTCAAATTCTACAGACATCAGAAATAAGCCCCTCGGGAAGCCCCTTAAATGAGCAGTTTTCTTGCATAGCAGCTTGTTTAGCTTGTACGCTTTTTAGATGCACGTCATACTTTATTGCAAAGACATTGTAAGTAGCTCAAAGAATGTTTTTTATGGTGGTGTACTTATTACTTTATTAGGCTCACTTTATATTGAGACTTGAACTTGATTCAAAGTTGACCTAATTTACAATCTATGGGACCAACTCAAATTGTGCTCAAGTCCAAAAATTGGGTCAAAGGTAATATATAGCAGTAACCCAAGTATTAGTTATTAAGTCCAATTTTTGGACGCCAAACATCACCGTGTAAGCGACACACAAGTAGCTATTGGATGTAATAGAGAATTGGTTTGATTTTCAAAATAAAGCCTTTGGGCTTGATTTGTGGCCCAATTTAATGATCTAAATACTCTCAATTATTTGTTGATTTTGTTGATTTTGAAATTAGACCAATAGTTGGGCTTTAATCCCTTAAAGACCTTAGGGCTTGGAAAAAAACACGGAGATGATACAAAAAAATTTAAATCTCTTTATAGATTTATTTCAAATGAATCTAGAAGATTGAACTTCAAGTATTGAGAAGAATTGTACAATTTTTATCTTTAGCATTTGAAAATATCTATGATTGATCAAACGTGTAGTTCTAATTGAATTGTGAAACAACCCACAAGATTTTGTGACAATAACATCAATACTTTTTTCAAATAGTAAACTTTCAAGCACCATGTAAAGATTGAATACTTTGATGTATTTTTTTTATAATTTTTGTTTGACCATAGCAATCTTACTTTAGAATATAGAAATAGAAAGACAATCCAATTTAGTTTCTATAAATAATACTCCCACTGTTCTACTAAAATCGTCCAAATTACACAAAAAATTTGTCCCATTAAAATGCCCCCTATCTTAATTTTGACCATTGAGTGTGTATTTGTAGTGCTGAACAACCTTGTGGAGTCAAGTGAAACAATCTTGAAGCATTCTTTTGGCCTAGTAAGCTAAAGCTTGCCCATATGAAGTAGTTTGTACTAATTTCTTCCCAAGACAGTAGTATTGAGAGTGCATTTAGTGATCACTTTGGTGCTATGAAAATTTGTTCATAAAGTGGGTCAGGTTTCTTTTTGTGGATATTTAGGTTGGGGGACATATTTCTAGAACCCCATTGTTGCCACCGTTGCAACCACCCTTTAAATCATCTAAAATGACAGAGGTGGCATCATTTACAAATTAAGTATGTTCAAATATCATACTTTCTAGATAGATTTTGTATGCCTAAACGATAGCGCCTAAGTTGAAGATTTTGCATCGATCTAAGGGATGAGTTACTTATTTTAGAATGCATGTATTGCTAGCACTATGACTAAAATACAGCTAATGGGTGATTGCAAGAAACACCTGTCGATTTTGTTGCGTTTGGTTGATTTTTTTGGGAGTACTTTAAAATTAGAAAATTAATTTAAATTTTTTTTTAAATATGACTAATGTATATACCTTTAAGAAGAAGATATCCTAGGAAGGAAAAGTGTAGAAAATTTCTCTAAGTAGGAGAACTTGATAAGTGCCAAGTCTTCAGAAAATACATGCTTTGATATTTTAATTAGTAAAAAATAGGATAAAATTTTCAAAAATAAAATAAAAATTGACCGTATTTCTAGTCATAAAAATAATCCACCAAAATCATTTTTCAAAAATTCATTGCAAATGGTGCTCACTTTAGGCCAATTTAGAACTCACTTGCAATAGGCAATCCATAATCCCTCTCCTGGAAAGTTGTATTTCCATATTATAAAGCACCCCACAAAGTTTCATGACCTAACTTTTCAAAAAAGGTACTTGATAGTACTAGAAGCCACCAAAACTGCAAGTGTGACATATTATCAAAATTCAATTTTGGTCATTTAAGTAATTTTACTAAAATTGAAAAAAATTCATGTTTATTTTCCGTACTATCAGAAAGCTTGCTTCCAAATTTCTTGTTCTTTTGAGCATTTTTGAAAAAGTTATGGCCCCAAACAACTTCTACACGCAATGTGTGACCCGAAATAGTACCAGTGTTTCTTGCAATCACCCTAATCCATCAAGTGGAAAGTTCTAGGAGTTTTTTAGTGGGACGAAGTGAGTATTAATTTTTGAAAGAAAAAAATTCCACTTAAAACTGTTGTCCAAAGTTTGTCAATGATCATAAAATGGTTGATTAGGTCATTAGGAATTGGGACCTTAAAAGACTAGCCCCACTATGCAACAATATGCATATGCAACAATAGTCAATTTGGCTTAATTTGATGATGTTCTCTACAAATTTGACTACTTTTATAACATTTACTATTAGAAAAATGTATTGATAGTTTCATCATTAGAGAAGTTTAGTCATTATTCACAAATCGAAGCAAGAAAAAGTTTAGCCATTCATAAAGAGTTCAAATGCTAAATATGAAATTTGTATTTGCATCAAATCTCCAAGCCAAATGACTCAAAAATTTATACAAGAAAATCTTAGAATATTTTTAAAAATTTCAATGATAAGAATATTTCCAAAATGTTGGCCATCTCATCTTATTTTATGAAAGCTTTCCAAATGCTATGGAACACATCTAGTTTATAGAATATATGTGCTCTACATTGTACTATGGACTAGGTAACTTTTGAGCCACCGAGAGGCGGCAAGTGGAATATAGGACGAAACGAACTTTATCCTTCGATGAAAACTCACGTAATTGTTTCCTTTGTAGATGAATATTGTGTGGTTACAAACAAATTATCTTGCTCGTGGATGAAACATGTTCAAGCAGACCAACACACACAATCGGAGCTAGTTTTTCATAAAGTGAATATTGTACCTTACTAGGAGCTTTGGCACTTAAGTGCCAAATATTTAATTGAAGTCAAAAAATAAGGTTAGGCAAGACTAAAATTTTATGAATGCTATTTAGGCAACCATTCAAAATTGAACAAGGTTTAGGCATTTGGGTTGGTGTAGATACTTCATTTAATGATTTAAAAAAAGATAAGAGATTATTTATTCAAAAAATGCATAGAATATTGAGCCAAGCTTGCTATAAGTGACTAGCACATGTTCTTGGAGAAGGATATTGTGATTTTTCTTCAATTACTTGCAATTTCCAAATATTAGGCTAAGACAAAGGAATAATTTCTTAAGAAATTAGGCAAAAATTATAAATATTGCCGAAGCTGCTGGTAAGATACAATAACCCCTACATGCCCGATCAATCATTTTCTAATAGATGCCCTACTGGAAAACACAATAATTTCAAACCTAGGGTTACTAAATTGGGTCAGTGAAACCGTGGAAGCCTAAGTATCAATTTGAAAAGAATGCACAAGCGATTACTTTACAGAGATCGGCGAGAATCCTTGCTTCTAGGCTCAATGATCGTAGTTTCGAACAATGTGAGAACTGTGCTGCATCAGCTGCTAACGAATTCTCCGTACTCTTGAAAATTCTATTACCGGCCGGTACTCATCATCTACAGTGGATCTGGAACAAGTATCAAGTCATCACATGATGCCAAATCAGGAGTATAAGTTACCTGTTGTGAGATTCAGTGATCACGGAAAAAAAAATCGACCATGCGGCATCGTCACAAATGCAAAAGCTAAGATTCCTAAGATTGGTTACCTGGTTACATCAGCCCAAATTTAGTGATTGAAGTAAATAACGTGTCGCAATTCAATGCCAGCCAGTACCTACGAATTTCAGGAGAAAGCTCTAAATCAGTGAAACAAGATTCGTAAACATCTTTGTGAGGTGTTGCAAAAGGATGCCGCCCGCCTGTGAAAATGGTTTCCTGCCTGGAACTGCTCACAAGAATTTTTGGAAACAAGGAGCCACAGCAAGAATGTGGGCATGTACTGTACTGTACATAAAGAGAAGCCCGGATTCCGTTATTCCCACATCAACTTAGCCCGGAATTTGAGCGAGATGCTTCTTCAAGCACTGCACCCAACACTCGTACTAACATTAATCGGACCTGCCAAATTTGGTCACTGTTGACGGTTTAGGGTTTGCTAACTTCATCAGCATCTTGACACCATTTCCAGTTGCTTGTCCTCTTGCAGCTCCATGCTCTTACTTTGGCATATGCAGCCCCGAAGTTCATCCGGTTAAGGTTTCTGTTCGTTGAAGAAGACGATTATCGTTCCTGAAACACCCTTATCCACAGGCAGTCTTCGTCTTCCTCTGGGTTTAGGGTTTAGTGCTCGTCTTCGAGGAGCTGGAGGTTTAGGATTCTTTAGCTCTGGAAGCTCGAGGCTCTGAAGATTTAGGGGWTTTCGTGCATTACTTTGTTGGCAGGAAGGGTGGAGGGGTTTKGGTGCACTGGTCTGCGAATTTTTRTKTAGGCCCTCGTGRAATGTCGCTGCTCTGGAGTRCCAGCTCGGAGGTATGAATTCAAAAGTGTGGTGAATTCAGGAGTTGTGCAGGATTTGGGGGCAGCTCCAATGGCCTGTTTGGCTCGCACGGTTTCRGGGTGCACGTCCTGCCACGCTGCGAGGACATTGCAATGGGCCCATGGAAGTATTGTCTCTCCTTCTTCGATTAGGTTATGCGCTTTGGGTCGATCCGTGAATTCGAAGTACTGCTTCGTTGGATCACGAAATGGAAATTCGGTCGTGACTTCTGCATTGGGCTTGGCAGATAGGTTCAGGGCGTCTCCAAGTAATGTCCGAYTTTCTGGCTTGCTTAGCTTCAGTTCTAGTTCCGAGGGCGGTGACAGACGTAAGGAGCTCAAAGCCCTAGAATGCATGAAACCAGCCTCTGCGGATGCTTCTTTTGAGAGACGACGACAGAAGTATTTGGAAAAGTTGGCTTGTCCTGGTTGTGGTGTGTACATGCAAGACAAGGACCCAAGCCGACCCGGGTACTTCAAAATGCCTGCCATTCTGGGCAAATCAGACGACGAATTGGGGGAAGATGGAGAGGAGTTGGAAGAGTTCGATGCAGGAAGAGCCGAATTAGACGATTCGGATTTTGATATTGACGAGGACGAGGACGAGGACGAGGACGAAGAGAATATGGACATGGACACTCGACTGAGCGTTGCGACGGAGTGGAATGAGGTTGGGGCTGATAGTAGACAGGCAGGGAAGGATGCCTGGGCTGAGATTCTCAGTGGGAAAAACCGGAGGAGTAAGCGGGACTCAGTCAATGAGGAAGAAGAGGAAGAAGAGAAAGTGGTGGTGTGCGCGCGTTGTCATACTCTCCGGAACTACGGAAAGATCAAGGACGAGARCGCCGAGAATCTTCTTCCTGATTTCGACTTCGAGCGTGTCGTCGGTGCGCGGTTGAAGAAGGCGTATGGAAGGAGAGCCGTGGTGTTGATGGTCGTCGACGGGTCGGACTTCGATGGCTCGTTTCCACGCAAAGCTGCGGAGGTCCTGGCAGAGGCCGACGAAGAACTTGGCACCGCCTGGCAAGAAGGCAAAGCCGGAAACACCCCCAGGTTTAGTGATGTTGTCATGTTTATTCAAGATTAGTACTGCCTTTAAAACCTGGAAGGATCAAGATTCATGACCAATTGGGTTCATYATATTGTGAAAACGTAATTCTGATGAGGCCAAGGTTTATATCACCGGTATTTTTGAAGAACGTTGCCTTCATCGATCAAAAACTGAATTGAACTGAACAAAAGAAAGTTTCCATATGACATACTCAAAACTGCCCAAAGARACATGAGGATCTCTTGGTCCTTTAGGGGTTCAGGGGTTAACTTTTGATAGCCATTCTTGGTAGWATGTTTTAGGTTCTTCAATAGCTTTTGCAGCAATTAACTCTGTTTGGCACTCATTGTAACAATTTCAATGTGAATTCTACACGTTTGGCTATAGATCCTGCAATGAAATTAGCTAAGAGTTTTCGCTTCTAGTCGTTTGGCTAAAATATGTGGATATTAAATTCACTGCTGGGCCAGGTTGGTGGTGGTCATGAACAAGATCGACCTGCTTCCGAAGCAAATCTCTGCCAATCGTCTGGAGCAATGGGTGCGTCGGAGGTCCAAAGCTGGGGGTGTGACACGAATTGCGGGCGTGCACCTCGTGAGTGCATTCAAAGGCTGGGGGGTGGAGCAACTGGCCGAGCACATCAAGCAGCTTGCTGGTCCAAGGGGTGACTGCTGGGTCGTCGGTGCGCAGAATGCTGGCAAGTCTTCTCTCATCAACTCCTTGGCGAAGTTTGCAGGCGAGAAGCGGAAGAAGACGGTGTTGACGGAGGCAGCTGTCCCTGGGACGACTCTYGGAGTTCTCAAGCTGGAGGGCATCTTGCCAGCTCGCGCACGGCTGTTYGACACTCCTGGTCTGATCCACCCGCACCAACTTAGCTCCAAGCTCAATCGGGAGGAGCAAAAGCTGGYCGAAGTGCGGAAGGAGCTCAAGCCGAGAACCTTTCGTGTGAAGGTGAGATTCCGACGTCTTCACCAATTTTGCCCTCARGTAGGGTAGAGGATATTATTTAAGCAATGTGTAGGGACGTGCGTTTCTTTTTGAGATCACTATGCAGCGGTGAAGAGCTCCCGTCGGGTACCTGAGTCAAACTTTCTTGTCAAAAATAGTCATTCATTGTATAAACTTCCTGTGCAATTATTCAAAGTAGTAGACAACCCCATTTCCTGACAAAGAATCATTGGCCATAGACATCTTCAGCCTCCTGATGCTTACACCACTTGCTAATAACTATATGAATAGATGAATTGCTGTTGGTAGCAGGGGTCGGTATAGCAGACGGGATCAGGGCTTTTACGGTTTTAGGATCCCGTTCGTTCGGGTAAACTGTGATGCCAGCTATCGTCGTTCCTTACAGTGCTTGCCTTAGCTGATGTCTTGATTTCTGAGTCTTGCTGATCAGATTCATCCCGCAAGGACGGTATTACTCCTTAATAGAGTTTGCAGCGTTATCCTTCTGCGAATGCTCATTGGGTTGGATGTTGGACTTGAAACAGATAGGCAATACCGTGCACGTCGGAGGACTACTTCGATTAGATGTGGTAGAAGCCCCGTCTGAGAGCATCTATGTGACAGTTTGGGCATCTGCGCAGCTTCCCTTGCACATGGGGAAGTCTGAGAAAGCTGATGAGCTTTTCGAGAAGCACCTTGGCGATCGATTGACGGTAATTTCAACTCCATCTTGTTGTGCTCTGATACGTGAAGTAATTAGGCKAGTGTAAATTTTCATACTTCCCTKCCACTTGCAGCGCCTCCCTGTAAACAATTTCTATYACTGACGAATTTGCCAGAGCTATGAGTGAACATTACATTCTGGAGCTTCTGAATTGCATGAAAAGGAATCGTCACAGCTTGTTTTGGAAAGTTGAACTCAATTTGATGTGAGAGCTCCTCAAGCCAATGAGCCATTGTCTTCACATGTGAGAATTTATATGTCGGAGCTTCAATTTACTTGATTTGCTCTCATTYGGCATTACTTCGCTCTGAATKAAAAGTTCTCAGAAGGTGCAATGCCACTACTACTCAAGAATGTTTTGAACATTAGTCGATGMACCATGCATTTTGRRTAAGTTGGTCTAGTTYCCTGAAGTCATTTTGYATGYAAYTTTMTCTCGCGCCTTCCTGGAGCTTATGACTGTTTCCACGTTTCTTCAGCCACCAACGGACAAGGATCGAGCTGCGGAGATAGGCCGGTGGGTACCTCGGAGGGTGACAGTGACGGGAGACTCCTGGGAGCAGAGCAGTGTGGACGTGGCGGTGGCCGGGTTGGGATGGGTGGGCATTGGTGTGAAGGGCACTGCARTTCTGCAAGCTTGGACATTTGAGGGAGTTGCTGTGACGACTCATGAAGCCATGGTGTWTGACATGGCTGCTATCTTTGAAAAGCCAGGTTTCACAGCAATGAAGTCTCCTAGCAAAGGAAACAAGAAGTCCAAAGATCAAAAACCAAAGCAAACCAAACCCATGGAGGAAATGGTGTATTGAACAGTTTTGCTGATGATTGAGGAGCGTCCATTCTTAGAAACTCCGCATCAATGTCACACATAAGACATTGATGCATAACTTATACCTGTCATTGTGAACTCACATTTAACTCTAGAAGGATGGGCCAGTGATTTCAAGCCTCACTGTCCATCACTTTGTTTGCTCCCATTTTGCAACTAGATGTGAATGAAAAAATTTCTATTTATTTTTTAGAGATGAAATCATATGTCTACTACAAGTCCTAAAATTTTCAAATTCTTTTAAGAGAATTTGAAATTACTGTGAATTTCAAGAAAGAAATGAAGAAAATTCAAAATAAATTCAAAATATACTTGAAACTTTGAAATGTCTTCACCATTCATGTATACTATTGTTTATAGATCATGGGATAAATCAAGTGATTGTCTATCTTTTCAAACTACGGTAGGTTGCTTGTTTTGATTTGTTTTGTTTGTTACATTGGCCAGACCTCCTAGAATGTGTGTTTCCTAGTGGTGTGCTTGATACCATTGGAAAGCTCTCAGCGAGGAGAGGTGCATAGGCTTCGTTTTGTGACGTTCTGACCGACGGAGTGAAAGTTATTGAATTTCAAAGTTTTTATGAATAAAAAAATTAGAAAATCAATTTTATTTTTGTTTTGCCTGTGGCAACGACACAGGGCATATTAGTGTCATTCTAAAATTAGAAAATCAACAAACCATAGTTATAGGCCTAAGGTTCATATTAATTTAAAATATTTAAGAATATGAAATTTTCAAAACTTTGAATTGGAGTAGAAATTGCATTTGATAAGCTTCATTTGATTAGTTGAACTCAATTCAAAAAGTATCACTTCTATGACTAAAATTCACATTGATAATAAATAGCAAGAAATGGCCAAAGTACACTACAAGAGTGATCCATGAATTCAGCATCTTCTTCTTTAGTTAAATCAAGAATACCATAATGAGAGAATTTACAATATTTTTCTCTAAAAACATATTCATCTASCTTCTCCAAAAAATATTGGATGAAAATCACTATTTCCATCCTACAATCTTAGGTGGAGTCATCTATATGACGTCTAGTGTCCTTGGCATCCTTTTAGGATAAACCCCTAAACGACCAACATGCAATTTTGGGCTACATAGCAATTTTGGGCACGTACATGTGACTGGAGATTTCCATATTTTTTGGCCAAATTTTAATAGAAGGTGAGGACAAGGAATATCTTCCATATGCACTAAATTTCATGACATTTGGGAATGTAAGTAAAAAGTTATGGCCGAATACATTATTTTTTTTTATAAATGGGCAGTCCATGCAGATTTCAAAAATCACTTTTTTCGAAAACAAAAAATTTTAATTGGTTTTTAGAGTTACATGTATGTGAAAAGCTTTGAATCATTTTATCTTGATTGATGAGTCAAAAGTAATGAGGATTTTTTGTTTGCATACAATTATGGATTTTCTATTCTCAAATTAACTTTAAAGTCCTTTATCTTATCCAATTTTCAATTTTTTTGGAAAAAACAACAACACCTGAAGTAGATTGTTGATTACAACCATTGGAATTGGGTTTTTTCGATTTCATAATTAAATTCTTGACAATTTAGTATTTTGAATCATTCTCTACTACCATCTATTTATCCTTTTATTCCTATATGTTGTACAATTTGAAATTATCTAAAATTTTCAAGCATGTAGTCACTTTGCCTTGAATAGAGAATCCAAAGAAGCACCACCATTTTGGACATTTTTTCATAGAAAAGTTAACTTGTGAAGTGTTGCTGCCCTGATTTTTGCAGGGCCAAAAGAATGATTTTAGAGAATTTGAATACTTATATCTTTCAATCCACGCAGTGGAAATTTCAGAAATTTTACCTTATGTTTTGAAGTCAGCATACTACAAGATACTATGGTTGCATGTGTCAAAAAAAAATTCAAAAATTTGGTACTTATACTAAAAATGACAATTTTGGAGCATTTTCAGTGAAAATGGTCATAGAACCTTAGGGGTTAAGCAAAGAATCTATGCCCCCCAAAATTAATACATTATTGTGGAGTTATTTTATTTCACTTAACTAAAATTTAATATGTAGAAAAGTGTATAATACCAGTTACATATGTTGCCTTCAAATGTAAACACCCCTTAACTTCCTTCACTTGCAATCACATTCATTAACTTGAGGATTCCTTTATATAAAATAAGATCACATCATCTTGCACACACCAAACTTTAACTGAGAATAGTAATGAGTTGTAACTTACACAATTTTTGAAATATAGAGATGAGTTATAATTCAAGAAATATACTCCTATAGATAGCTTACTTGTATCGGTTGACTACTTATCATTAGAAGCATCCATCCAATCTATACCATAGAATTGCTCAAATGTATCCAAAGAATTCTAAACCTAGTCCAAACCAATTATTTATAACACTTGTCTATTTAACCAATAGTAGATCTTATGGACTCGGCAATGGAGACTTCACAAACATCTAGCTTACAACCATTCTTTTATCAACATTCTACCCTCTCTAATGTATTCTTTCATCATTCAGTTTCATTTTTTCTTATCTGTCCTTATTCTTTATTGTACAGAGTATAGTATAGTCTCTATGATGCCTCTTTTAAGGAGGTTGAAGAAGGATTGTAGGAATTTTTAAAGAATTGATCTAATACAAGGCCAACAATCCTAACCACAAATGGACTTTTTTGTATAATAATACTGAAAAAACAAAAATAAAACGTTTTAACATTAGAAAAAGGCCTTTCATGCAGAAAAAAAGGAAATTTCAATATATTGACAACACATAACAAATTTTGAAAAGCTATGACAATTAAATATGACTTTTTCTATTGTGGGCCAATTTGTGATCTCTCCATATTTTGCCAAATTATTGTGTTGGGTTAAAGAAAGACTAATGCCATTTGCTTTAGAGCTCATTTATTTAGTTCTTATGTCATTAAGTCATTGGCAAGGTTGTTCTTGGTTGAACTAGAGCTATTTTGGTTGAGAGTAGAGGTTGTCGTCAATCCAATGTAAGACATTGTAGTTCGCTTTTTGCCTATTTCGCAAAACACTCAGAACTATAGTATAGGAGTTCAATATCCAAGGAATGATCAAATAGTCTAACGTATTGCGACTAGAGTCACTTTATTTAATAGAATTTATTGTACAATGACAATCCTAAACAGAAATAGTATTAAAATAACCCATTGGTCGAGGAATTGGGATTACTCATTTAACCAATCACTAGTTTCCATCCGACACACATGGATGCACAATACAAATATGCAGTCCCAGTCTTATCCTAGTGTGTTGGTTCAACCGAAAAACACGCTTAACGTGAGGGAAAACACCACATATAGCTTTTAAGCAAACAAGTCTTCAATTCCTGTTGCAATCGCTTAAGCGTAGGCTCACATATATTTGCTTAAAGCGTCACTCATCACTCATCAAACCACACATTAGTATATCCACTTCTATCACAATACAGTGTCTCAATATCACTTATAGCGTTTCTATATTAAATTTGCTTGAAGCCGTTTTATCAAAACAACTAATTGCAAATTTTTCCTCAGTTCACTGTAATACTATTTAATTGCTTTGAGCATTCACAACACAAGGCTATGATCTTTATCAATTCTCACTCACGCAATCCTCCATCAATTCAATTGCAATTCTACAAATTCTAATTCAGCTTCAAGTTCTAGTTCCAATCTCAATTATCCAATCCTTGGATTTACACCAAATCATACAACATTCAATCACTGGGATTTCTATAAAATAGATTTACGATCTAATTAACTTCAAATACACTCATCTGACATTCAGCTTCAAGCCACGTGACTAATTCAGTCATACAGTTAAAACGGACTCTCAGTCAATGAACTTAACACAATTCGCTTGGAGCGTTCATCATTTACACAACCCGCATCTTTTACATAACATTCAATATAAACTGCTTTAAGCATACATCAACACACACACACACACACACAAAACAGTTTTCTTATAGCAGACAACATATGCTTAAGCGGACTCCAACTGGTCCAATCATTCAGATAATGATTGTTACAAACACAAACAACTTTCACTCAATTAATTGCTTAAGCAAATACCACAATTACAATAATATCAACAACAACAGCTTTAAGCGTACAAAACTATGGATTCCTCTCACAGGAAATAACTCACACACCAACAACTGCCTATTCGCTAGGACTTGAACTTAATCAAACATAACCAATTGCCCAATCACTGGGTCTTAGAATTACCAACTGAAATTATACATTCAACAATTGCCCAATCACTGGGACTTACACACACTTCAAATTATGCTTAAAGCTTTTATTGCAAAGATGGAATCATATGAAGAACAGTACAACTTAGAAACTTCTGCACACCAAGTATGTATACAACCACTAGCTCACTCCGAGAGAGCAAAGAATGAACTCCAATGTCTCCTTATCAATTTGCTGAATCGACTGCCTAATTCTTTAACGGTTCAACTGCTTAAACATACATCCCTTCGCTATAAGCATCCACGGTAATTCCTCATATCTAAGGCATATAAACTCCCATTACCAATTAATTCGAAAACCAAGTCTTATTTGGACTCTATTCACACAACAAAAAGGAAAATATGTTTATTTACAAAATTTTCACGTTTACAGACTTGCTGTCAATATGCTAGCCATGTTACTCTCATCACCAATGTTTGAAAATTGAGGAGCTCTTCTAGCTGATTTCTTCCTTCCACAAAAATTGACCAATTTTTTTTCTAGTAGWCACTAATTGCATCCCTTTTATCATAAAAGTACTGTTTTATTTTCTATAATAGTAATTTCTCACTTTCCAATTTTTTCCAAATTGAAATTGGCACCAGACAAATTAATAAATTCTTATAGTGTAATAAATAAACAGTTGAAAACTAAAAAATACTAATCAATGGGTGATTGCAAGAAACACTTCACGTTTTTGAGACAAAAACACAGTTTTTGGCCATAGGACTAGCAATACTACGTTGTACTACAAGAACTAAGTGTGTGTCAGTGGCACGCCTATATATGTCAACCGTCAATTCTTGTCACTTGCACATCTACACTATCGATTTAGTACTATGCATTACTATGTAGTACTATAGAGTGCTACGGAATACTACACAAGCTACTTTTAGTAGAAAAGTGACTATTCAATGCAATGTATATGCAATGTCCGCTTTAAATAAGTTAGAACCATTTTTAGGTGAGTGACATGGATGCACTTCATGTCAACTTTGGAGTCTCTAGTGACTCTTTTAGACTACAAAAAATTGTAGACTATATGTAAGTTAGTTAGCACGCTTCAAAAATTCAAAACAAATTCACGATTTTTCCACAAGTAAGCTAATTCTTGAAAGACCATTGGGGTTCCTCTACATGTTCCGTATTTAGTTATAACACTTCAATTGTGGTTTAATATATGAATTGTGATACATCGTTGTTTACGTACTATTGTAATAATCAAATGATTTTGTATTGGAAAATATTTGGTCAATGTTTTAATGATCAAATACCACCAAATTTATAATACATTAGAGCATCCCCATGCGTGGCCTCAGCAAACAAACACGGCCAAGGTGGATTGAAGTGGCTTTATATTTGTTTGGTCCAAGTGTCATGATTGTCTACCATACTACCACTCCAACACGGGCTAGCAACACAAGAAAGCGGATTTGTCCAAATTCCAAGGTGCCACCTCATGCACAAGGACAAGGCAAAAGACTTTTCTATTCACAAGTGCCTCAAAACTTGAAATAAAAGACAAAAAATAATCGTACCAAGCTGCAAAGAAGAGTCTCCATTTGGCCGTCTTTTCATCACATTTGGTCAAGCATGGCCACATTTTTTACTTTGCCGAGTGTGCCACGGGGCAATTAAAATGACCGGGCCCGGCCAAATACCCAGTTTGTGCCGTTGGCCGGTCAGTTGTGGGGATGCTCTTACACAATCACGTTAACCCCTAAAAGCCCAAAGGGTTTGGACAAAACACAAATGTGTTATAAAATACAAATTCTCTAACTTTTTTGAAGTTTTCATCAAAGAAGTTTATGTGAAGCACAAAATGTAGAAGATATCCATATAGTCAAAATTATAAAACCATTTTCAGATTCTCTTCAAATGAATTTTAAAGATATAACTTCAAAATTAATCAAAAATACAATTTCTATCTTTAACACTTGAAATATTTTTTGATTGGTCAAAATTGTGGTTTCTATTGAATTGTAAGAAAATGCATAAGATTTGGTCATAAAAAAATCAATTCTTTCCTCAAATAGTAAGTTTTTCAACACTAGAAATTCTAAACACATTGTGCTATTTCTCTTATGATTTTTGTTCTGACTGTAGTGATCTTAGTTTTGGATATAAATATTGAAAGACAACCCAATATTTTCAAGAAAAAAAATTCAAAAGAAAGTTTTTTTCTGCCCAAAAATTCTGCCCAAAGTCGGGTAGCGACCAAAAAACGGTCGTTTGAGCGCTTAGGGGTTAAGCACTATTGAGCGCAAACTCCTTACAAATGAGTTGCAATTATAGGGCATAATGTCCCTGTTACAATGTCTGGCACGTTAACAAAGACATTACGGTGCCTGGCACTATAATTTGGACAAAGCCACGTGCTTAACGAAGTGGGAGGGCCCTTCCCTCAAGCCTCTCGGGTTTTGAGTTCCCCGCCCCTCAAGCTCGGGCTCCCACCCTCGCCTTTGCTACAGGGACCTCACAACCTGAGAGGCCTTCAGGAGGGGGCTTCCCATTATACAAAGGGCTTCTTGGTCCTTCAAGGGTTAGGGCCGCTTCACACTATGGCCGTCCAAGTCGAGAGGCCGTGGGATTGAGTGGCCAAATTTTGGTGAGAGTCCAAGGAAGTGAGCAATAAATAGGCCATAAAAACTAGGAATTAGAACCTTCGGCCGGCAATAGTGTGAAGCCTCCAAAGGCCAAAGTCCAAGCCCAAAGTCCAAGCCCAAAGTCCAAACCTACTCCATTTTTTCAAATTTACATCCTTTCTCTCCATATTAAAATCCATCCAATTTCTGAATTTTTTTGTGAATTGTTACACATGTGGCAATTTTTTCAAGCGGTAGTTTAAAAAACATGAGAAAGGAGTCAAAAATGACCTTGGAAAAAAAATTACAACACATATCCTCACCATTGAACAAGGAATATGAAAGAATATAAATGGAATAAGAAAGGTTCAAACCTCATTGGCAACAAAATAACAAAATAACAAAAGGGAGGGGACATCCTACCTACTACTACAAAGAACAGTCATTCATACAATTTAACGGCAGAGATTTAGACAGTTTTTAGTATTTCTGATTTTTTTTTCTTGAAAATTTGACAGACTCTCGATCAGAGTTTGGGTTAGCCAAAAATGGCGACCCAAATTCTGATTGAGAGTTCATCGCCATGCAAGCATTTAGCTGCCATGTAGGTAGTTTTGAGGGCGACGGACTTTGGACAGTGCCGCGTAGTGTGAAGGGTCAAGAGGCCAAAGTCTTGGGTTTCTAAAATTTGATTGGCTGAAATCGACGGACTTTTGATCTTGCGAAGTGGCCCTTAATCATTTGAATTTCCATGGGCTTCTCAATTTCAATTTTTTGTTTGTTCCATTTCTATGTGGGAAAAAAATATAATTTTCAACCATAACTTACAAGGGGGGAAAGCAGACATGCTGACTAGTGACCACAATAGGGTACCTTAATTACTGTAGTACGTGAAGGAAATTTCCAACTGCATATTTGGTAACGTGTACCAGTTGTGGACTTGTGACCATTAAGCTTAGCTTGGTGGCAGGGAAATCGACTTCCAAGTGCTTGGAGGATTTTGCAAGTAGCAGGCAATCTGGCGGTGTCGATATCTGAGCACGACATGTAAGGCTTGGGGCGACCTTTTTAAGGTGAGAGCTGCTTGCATTTGTGGGGAAACTATAAGTTAAATTATTTCAGTAAATTTTTGTAAGAAGAAAAGAATAGATTTGTCATCGACGGCAAGTAGTTTCATATTTGTTGAACCTTCATGGAATTAGTTACGAATTTTTGAAGCTGAAATGGAATGTCGCTAAAAGCTAGCATCTCTTGAAATGTGCAATAAGGTAGACTGCTTTGGAAGCGACCATTTAAGAGCTGATTGCATTTTCAGAGAAGCTAAACTCCTTGAAACAATTTTCAGTAAATTTTCATAGGAAGAAAAAAGGAATTGGCATCTAACCCAAGTTGTTTCATATTTTTTGGACCTTCAAGGAATTAGTTACAAATTTTGAAGTTGTAATGCAGTGGTCACTAAAAGCAACCACCTCCTCAAATGTACACTACTGGTACATTGAAGGAAGCAACCTGTGTCACGATGGCTTTTAGAGCATGGGTGCTTTAAGACCAGACTACCTTATTGGTCCATTGAAGAAAGCAAAATGTACTTCTATGTTAGTGGCCGCTTTTTGAGCACCCTACTCCAGCTACAACCATCGTCACATATCCAACACACCCATAGCCTAATTTTGTCTTGGATAATATGACGATTTAATCGTGGTGGTGGGAGAAGAAATTTATAAACAAAACATTCTTAACCCCTAAAGGACCGGCATGCATTTTTTTGGCTACATAGCGATTTTGGGCAAGTACGTGTGATTGGGGATTTCAATGCTTTTGGCCCAAATTTTAATAGAAGGTAGGGGCAAGGAATATCTTTCATATGCACTAAATTTCGTGACATTTGAAAATACGAGTAAAAAATTATGGCCTAATATGTTATTTCTTTTTGTAAATGGGGCAGTCTAGGAAGATTAGAAAAAATCACTTTTTTTAGAAGAAAAAAAATTTCATATTGATTTTCTAGAGTTATATATACATGGAAAGTTTTGAATCATAACATTTTGCATAACATTCAGTAGCAAGCATGGTCTCTACAATGATGGTGTGGAATATTCCACATCATGCATCCTCTACATCCTCCACATTTCCAATTAGCTACTAATGAAGGTTGTTGGGTGTGGTATATTCCACACCATCTACCCTAAGCCAAAGTAGTGCCACAACACGCTATTGAATGTTATGTTGATCAATGAGTCAAAAGTTATGAGGATTTTTTTGTTTGTGGGCAATTATAGATTCTCTATTCTAAAAGAATCTTTGAAGTCCTTTGTCTTACTCAATTTTCAATTTATTTGGAAAAAAATAATTTTTAGAATGTAGATTGTTTATTACAACATTCCAACCATTGGGATTGGCATTTTTCAATTCCATAATTAAATTCTTAACAATTTAGTATTTTGAATCATTCTCTACTACTATCTACTTACTATTTTTTTCCTATGTGTTCTACAATTCCAAATGATCTAAAATTTTCAAGCATGTGGCCAACTTGTCATGGAAAAAGAATCCAAAGAAGTACCACCATTTTGAACATTTTTTCACAGAAAAGTGAGCTTTTGAAGTGTTGCTACCTTATTTTTTGCAGGGCCAAAAAAATGATCTTAGTGAATTTGAATGCTTATATCTTGCAATCCATGCCGTGAATTTGTTTGAAATTTTTACTACATGTTTCCAAGTTAGCATACTACAAGACCCTAATTGTAAGACAAAATTATGGCTTGTTGCATTTTTTTATTTAAATTATTTTATTTGTATCCTTATAGTGGTTACAAGTAAAGACAAGACGGGTGATATTTGGAGGAAGGTTTTTTAGGTGTGGGAATAATATCTTACAACATGGACGATTCTCATTGATAAAGGAAAACAATATAGTTGGCCGGCGCCAAAGCCCTTGCGACATTTTTACATTTTCAGACGAGTAACAAAAAAACATTGTAACAAGAACAATCAAAACGACGAGAACATCCACCCTCAAGCCTTGGTCATTGGAAGCACCCAACTTGAGGTTACACGAGCTTGGAGCTCCTCTCCATGCATAAACAAGAGTTGAAGAAGCTAGGTTGACGTCAAGTGTTATCAAATCAACAAAATAAGACATCAACTTTATCAAGACAACTCACACAACTTTGACATCTACATTATAGAGGTTTTGACATTATTAAAGTGGTTAAAAAATACTGCAATCCCCTCTAAATATTCTCTATAATAGGCATGTTTTTTTTTGTCAATTTAGATGCAACGAATTCGGACTTTGTCAATTAGGACGTTGTTTTCTTTGTAGTGGCTAAGACCTACATCCTATTGAATTCAAAATATGCTCATTAAATCTAAGTTTAGTAATTCACCTACATCCTACTTTTTTTTCTTGGAAATAGTCAATTTACTGATTATAAAACATATTTGATGTATAAATATGGAAAACAAAAAGTTGGATGGCCCTTCTCATGTACGATACACAATGGTGAGAATTGGAAAAAAATATTTYCAAAAATAAGTGCCAAGTCTTTTTGAGAGATTCTTTTTTTTTTTCAAAGAATAAAAGAATGTTGTTAAATATGGAGCATGTTCCAAAATGTATTATACATGAAAAAATAAATATTTGGTAGAGAATAATCGACCATGGATGGTTGGTGGTTGATAATAAGGGCCGCTTTACACCTAGAGGCCGGGCCAATTCCTCTCCAAGCCAACTACACAAAATTTCAGCCCCTTYTGGGCTAAAGGCCGGCCCCAACTACGCATTAAAATAAGATTATAATAGGGGCCAATTCTCCTGTTTGTAAAGGCCTTGAGGCCATGAAGCCAGGCCGATTCAAGAAAACATAGGAAAAAAGGAAGGAGGGGCTGAAATTTCAGGGCCGCTTGACACCTAGAGGCCAAGCCAATTCCCCTTGAGGCCAATTGCACAAAATCCAACGATTGAGATTCACTAAAAAAAATAGTAATCAATGCGATGATTTTTTTTAATAGAAATCTGACATTGGCCCCTAGTCCAAGAATTGGCCTCCCATTTTTGGTGCACCCAATTCAGTGAGCTCGGGCCATGTCGGATCATGTCTTTTGTGATTAATATATTCTGACCACCAAATCAGCCCGACCTCTAGGTGTAAAGGGGTTGGGGCTGATTTCAGACTTTTAGCCAATCACAAGTTAGGTACATGAAATTGGCCCGGGCTCTAGGTGTAAAGCGGCCCTAAGGTAAATTACTCTTAAACCAACCATTTAAGAGCTAATTGCGTTTTCAGGGAAGCTAAACTCCTTGAAATAATTTTCAATAAATTTTCAGAGGAAGAAAAGAGGAATTGGCACTTAACTCAAGTTGTTTCATATTTTTCAGACCTTCAAGGGATTAATTACAAAATTTTGAAGTTGTAATGCAGTGGTCACTAAAAATAACATTGAGTAGCATCATCCATCTAAATCTAGAGGGTCAAATTTGAATGCATGGTAACCTTTCACCACTAATCACATACCATGGTTTAAAAAATGTTGATGGAGCCACATGTCAACTACTTTTTGGTGCCACTGAACTACTTGCAAAACAAACTAAATTACTAATGGCCCTCCATTAGTGTGCATTAGTTTCAACCGAGTTCCTTTCTTGTTGACATTCTAACAAATTTGACATGCAGCCTCATAGCTAGTGATATGGTGTGGAATATTCCACACCATTTTGTGGGGGGAAGACAATTAGTAGTGCTCCTACTGAATGTTATGAAAAGCGACCACCTCCTGAAATGTACACAGCTGCTACATTGAAGAAAGCAAAATGTACCTCTGTATCATGATGGCTTTTAGAGCATGGGCGCTTTAAGAGCAAAAACAACCTTAGCGGGTAAATTATAGCGCGCGACGGTGCAGATGCTCTTGGCCCAAACAAGAGCGGCGGGCTTTGACCTCTGTATCTCTGTCTCTCTCATTCTCAGCTCCTTCCAGGCTCCCACAAGCAAGCTCTGGCAGGAAGTGCAATCGTCTGACACGACTCCCGATTGTCCTGCACCGTCAGCTGCAGCTATGGCGATGCGAGACCCTGCATTGATGCATAAATGACGCTCCATCATAAATTAATATGAAGCAAGGCACCTGGCGGGGGGAATCCTATGCTGCCCGAGATGATCTCCCCTGTCACGCAAATTCAATGTGGTCTCAGTTGAGGCGCCGACTTTTCCCACGCCATCGCCATGGCGGCCATCACTCGTCCTTTGCCGCGGCCTTTCTAGGTCAACCGTAGAAAGACCTGCCCGGGTTTTCTCCCAAATTTCTTCTGCTGAATCAGAGGTGTGAGAGTGCTTACGCATTTTGCTATGGAGCACATTCAGTGAGTTAGAGCGCACCGTTCATCTGTTACGTGACGAYCTTTTGGCTAGAAGTCCCACTCTCAGATTACATGCATTTTGGAACTCCTGCTAAATTTGGCAAAGGATACCATGAGGTTCCTCATGGTGGAGCGGTGCTGCGAAATTGGGGTCGCTCTGGCCTTTGCTCTGCTGCTTGGATCCCAGCACTACTGCCTTCTCGGTAATTGACTTCCCTGTCTATTTGTTAACTTGTTTCTTGTTCTTCTTCCTTTGGAAGGTGGTCAGAACCTCAATGCTGGATGGATTCTCTCAAGCTTTCGATTGCTGTGTGAGCTAGCTGGAGGTCGTTGATTAGTTTGTGTAGTTTCTTGGATCCTTACTTCTTTATTATTGAATTCTGCGAACTTTTGATGTTTTTGTTGTAAGGGTAGTGCGGTTTTTGGAGGTTGCGTCAATGTACGTTCGTCATTCTACATTATCTACAGTAGCATGCTGTTTTAGCCGACCGTATTCGAAGCTTACATGATTGTTTTGACGGTTGAGGACAKTTTTTTGTGKCTGGATAGTGKATCAGTMATCTCACWGAATTTCKTAARGGATTATACGACTYCTCGTTCGCGKAGACAGCATTTGGAAGCTGTGTTATTCGCTCATAAATTCCAGACGCCATGTCTTCGTGGACTAGTTTTGCATGAGCTTCTCTGAAGCTTAATTTATGGTACCGGTAGTTGTAGCTACCGGAATGAACTCACTAATCGATGAACTGGTTCGTAAKCATTTTCTAGTTTGGCAAACGTACTTTGTGTTGTACAATTAGAACGAAGCGTTTTTCGGCGATTTCAAGTTGGTGGGTATCGTTAACGCTGAGTGTCGTGCATGAACGGGTGCCTTAATGAGATTAAGGTAATTGAAGGTTTCTGGTGCAGGAAATTGTCCCTGATACCCCATCGTTTCATGTCTCCGCTGGCTAAATTGAAAGTATATATACGCATTTCTGTACACATCGCTTCAAGAAGTGGGAAAGTATTGCAGGCAGTCCCACAAYACCTTTTYTTTAAACACATGGACGGTYTCCATTGTTTAGGCTAATAGTTTCTTAATTTACTGAGAAGCATAGATATTAGAGGAGAGGATTTYGCTCAAAGRTTTGATATTCTGAATCCATGTTTTCCTTGAGACTCTTTAAGATTGTTTGTAATTCCTTCAATTTTCACTTAATCATGATTATGACATATATGATCAGGTGTGGCTGGAGTGGATATACCAACGCGTGACTTAAATGACGACAAGAACTCGGGGAGACCTCAAGGCCGGAGGCTTGCCACACAACAATGGTGTATTGCGAAGCCTAACCTTGACAACGCCAACTATCAAGGTGCCTTAGACTGGGTGTGTGGGCCGCTTTCCGGCCAAGGGCAAGTGAATTGTGGACCCCTTCAAGCGGGACAGAATTGCTATCTGCCTAATACWTACCAAGGCCATGCAAGTTGGGCCTTCAATCTATACTATCAAACCCATGGGCAAACTTCTCAAGCATGTGACTTCCAGGGCACAGGAATCATCACTACCAGTGACCCCAGTGAGATCCCCACCCAYTGAACATTATTTTTCTGTACTTATGWTATTTAGTCCAGGTTCAATTGTATTGTGATTCGTATTACCTTTGAGAATATTACTCCGTGTGAATGCTGCCGAGATACCCTCTTGTAGACCTTTCCTTTCTTCAAAATTAGGCCTTCACCCTGTCAATGGGACAAATTTAGGGTTTTCTTGCATGCAGTTGTCGTCTCACAGTTTTTCTACATTAATCAGCGATGTGTGGAAAGGCCATGGGTATGCAAAGTTTGCAGTCTGATGATAACGTTGTGGACTCATCACCGTATAATTTCATTGTGCAGGTACAGCGACCTGTCCATATGTGGGATCTAATGGGTAAGCATACTAATGGACCTTTGTTAGGATGTTAGGTTAATTATATCCAACTGGTAATAGAAGAAGTTTGTTTTCCAAGATTCAAGCAGTACTATAGATGAATGAGAAGTTGTTTGGACGAAACATCACCGTAAATCACCATAAAAGAATTATTTTTCTGCATCCAGAACATGGACACCGAGGCGCTTCCGGTTCAATGGGTTGAGTTAGTTGGTGCGATTAGACACCCAAGAGAAATAACCCTTTTTTTTCATATGAATAGGTACCGTATCCAGATGTTATTGGATTTTGTAATTTTATCTTAGTATTAGTGTTACTAGGATACTATTATATAGCAGATGTTTGAACATTGTTGTCAACGATTTGCCTCACAAGAAGTGGGTGTTGGTTGTGGCAGGACAACTTCCATCATTTTAGGGAATTCGACTAGCGGGACTGCGGGACACCATATGATWCATCATTCCGGATCCTATCTTTCGACTAAAGCTTTAATTATTGCATACCTCCTCACAGCCCAAGTTTTTTGATTCAACTATGCATGCTTCTCATGCTCTGGAGAGCTTCATATGAATATGTGGATTTTCCCCCCAAGGTGTTCAGCGATAGAAATTTTTCCTAAGCTGTCCCTTCACAACAATTTTGATATGACTGTAATCAGCAATTTTGACAGTTGAAAATTTTAGCYGAAGGAGAAGGAGAAGGAGCTGATGCTAGACATGAAGCAGAGGTACTTTTTTGATCTTGAACCACGAGGGAAAGTACTTGAGAAACCAAAAAATGCATACCGGTGAACAACTGGAACTGCAATAGAAACAATTCTTCTCGATGTACAGTACAGTACAGCTCTGGTGTTCTTGTTCATTAGTAATACTCTGATCTCATTTTCAATAGAATTTCATCACGGTTGCTTTAATTCTCTTCTGTTGTCATTTTGTTTATTTTGGAGTTATGAGCTATTTCTTTGGATGTTCTGGATATGGTAGGGTGATTTATCGTCATTACTTTCTCTATACTCTTAGATTGATCAGCCTCATGATTTTATTTTTGCATTAGAACGGTGAATCAAAAGTTTTAATCACATAATTTGAAGAACCACATCTTGGGTATCGTTCTTGCATGTACACTACAATTGAGTCTGAGGTGTTTACATCCAAAATTGCACCTTTTGAATAGTGCCATCAACACCATGTGGTCATCTCCAAAATCAATATATTCATATGTTGAAGGTACAATTTTAGTTCATCTACCAAAACAAACTTTGTACCCTTCATAACATTTGTATATGAGAACCAAATGTTTGTAGCAAAAACTTAAGGTTGTTCTCAATTGTAATCAACAAATAGAGTATGCCAATTCTATGTGGCTGCTTATTTGACAGAGAATAAGAGAGGTGGTGAATATCTTGCTAGAAGCCACTTAAACCCTAAAGGACCAAAATGCATTTTTTGGCTACATAGCAATTTTGGGCAGGTACGTGTGGTTGGCCTAAATTTTAAAAGAAGGTCGGGGCGAGGAATATCTTTCATATGCACTAAGGTTCATGGCATTTGGAAATACGAGTCAAAAGTTATGGTCGAACATGTTACTTTTTTTTTGTAAATGGGCAGTCTGGGCAGATTAGAAAAAATCACTTTTTTCTGAATTTTTTTTTATATTAATTTTATAGAGTTATGCATACATGGAAAGCTTTGAATGATTCCATTTTGATCAATGAGTCAAAGGTTATGAGGATTTTTTTGTTTTCGGGCACTTATAGATTTTCTACTCTAAAATAAACTTTGAAGTCCTTCATTTTACTCTATTTTCAATGTTTTTGGAAAAGAAAAAATTATAGAATGTAAATTGTTTATTACAACATCCCAACCATTGGTATTGGTATTTTTCAATTCCATAATTAAATTTTTAACAATTTAATATTTTGAATCACTCTCTATCACTATCTACTTACTATTTTTTTCTATATGTTGTACAATTCCAAATGATCTAAAATTTTTCAAGCATGTGGCTAACTTGTCAAGGAAAAAGAATCCAAAGAAGAACCACCATTTTGGACATTTTTTTTTAATAGAAAAGTGAGCTTTTGAAGTGTTGTTGCCTTGTTTTTCGCAAGGCCAAAAACATAATCTTAGTGAATTTGAATGCTTATATCTTGCAATCCATGGGGTGGAAATTTCTGAAAGTTTTACCACATGTTTTCAAGTTATCATATTACAAGATCCTACGGTTACATGTGTCAAAAAAAGTTTTGTTTCAAAAATTTGGTACTTGTATTAAAAATGGCAGTTTGGGAGCAGTTTTGGTGGAAACATAGTTATGGAACTTTAGGGGTTAAGCAAAGTTTCCAAATCTTGGCAGTTTGGGAGCAGTTTTGGTTCTCATAGTTCCCTCAAATTCTTTTGAAGTCACTAATTTGAAAAGACACTATGGGCTTCAATTTTATTCTTGTAACTCAAATTCCAATATTTTTGTCTTGGCAAGAGTGGCCATTTCTGTTTTGAAAACATTTTATTTTAGTTGTGGTGCCTCAAATAGGCATTCAATAGTTGCAAAGTGGACCCTATATATGTAAATATGAAATCCCAAATGTCACCTCAAAAATCAATTCCAACCTTAAAAACCTTACTCAAGTTTTAAATTTCATTTATTTATTTACTATTCAACAAATTAATTTTTGAACTAGGGTGTCATAATATCTGCTCCTAGGCACCAATTGAAATAATTATCATATTCTTTAAAAGCCAATGCGTTTTTCTGTTGGAAAAAAATTCTTGAAAGACTATTTAAAAAATTTRAGATGATTTGAACCTATCCAAACCTTTAAATGTTATTTGACAATGCCAAGGGAACACTTTGGAATTTAGGGGTCAATATACCTGTCAATTAACAAAATATCATTGGAGCTCTCCATAGTCAATAGAGTAGAATTTTTGTGATGTAGTAGCCCATATAAATATTTGAACCTCAAGATAAAATCTCAATGTTTTGATCGGTCAATTTCACAATAAAATTCATAAAGTTTAACCCTAGAGCGTCTTGATTCATCTCCAAAATTGACGTTYTGAGAAAAATCATTATAAAGTGCTATTTGGAAGCATAATTTGGAATTGGCATACAAATAAAAGTAGTAGAATGAGAATTGTAGATTCCATTTGTACGGTTAGATTCACCAATGCTATCACCAATATTTTTTTATAAATTTAGAAAGAAAAATTTCAAAATTCCTTCAAAATTCAAGAACAAACAAAATATGAGCATTTTTGGAGTAAAAAATTTGTTGGAATGGATTAGAAATGAGGTTCTTTTGACATGGTGATTTTTTGAAATTCTTGTATTCTTACAATCTATGACCTCTTTGGCAAATCCGGTTTCGAACTAAAGTCAATGCAATTTTGGCTTGGTCAACTACTTGACCCACTTGCACATTGGTAATTTTAGAAAAATATGTGCTCTAGTAACACCAAATCTAACCCTTAGATAGAACAACAACTCGATAGAGTATCTCTAAAAATTATAATAACTTTCATCCAAGCAATTGGAAGGATGAATCTGAAGTTTCAATCTGTTCATCGTCCAGAAACTGGACGTCAACGCGCTCCAGGGTTAACAATTCCAATGGTTGCCTTCTATTGTTATAATCTCACTTGTAATATGTAGATTGTTATAAAAAATTACAATTGATTACAACTTGATTAAAGACAACTTTTCTAACAATAAAACAATGAAAACAATAGAAATGATTCTTCATACAATATGTTTTTATAGTACAACATAGAAACATTTGCATCTATATTTACAAATAACTTTCTCAATTGTATTCATATTATTGACTCTAGACCTATGTGGAAGCTACCATGACTTTAAATATTTCAATAGTCACCTTGGTAAAAAAACAAACCAATGCTACAAAGACAAAGCCTCTAATAATATACCTACTTTTTTCATGCTATAGTAAATTAAAAAAATATTTGAATTTGAATTTTTCTAAAAAGATATTACATTCAAATTTAGTTTCTTTTACACATTTAACGTTTTTCAATACGTGTTAAATACATCAAGGTTGTTATGAATAAGGTATATACTTTTGAGATCAATTTAATCCCAAATGGGACAAAAAGCTTCACATTTGGACCAAAAAATGTCAAATAAATTAAATGTTGATGACACAAGATGTAACTATGCAATCTAAACATGAAATTCTATAAAAGCCTCATATTGTTTTTTAGCACACCAAGAGACACTACTTTGAGAATTTATAACTTGTTTGTACATCATAATCCACCTTTAGTCGTTAATAAGATCCAAAACAATAATTTATCCTTAAGAGTAATAACTGAGTTCATTAACAATTAGTGATAATTAGTGACAAATAGAAGGGTGCATATCTTAACCTCATAAACTCTTTGATCAACCCAAAAGAATGAGATTTCAACATTCATAAACTGACACTTGCCAACTAATTTATTTCAATAACCGCCTTTCAAGCCTCTAGCACTTGACTACTACTAAACCTAATTTGTAACTAAACCAACTTTTTTACATTGAAAGAACCCTTCCTTTCTACACACCAAAAACATTCTAAATTTGCATTGTGTGAAGACTCTCCTCGAATTGGGATTGTTTTTTGGTYRTCAAGTGAGACTCTTTAAACCTAACCCTAGTGAAGTCCCTTGCATGCCCTAGCTTGTTGTCTCATTTTTTCTTTCCATTGTTAGTCTTTTGTTGGTTGGTTGTTGGTTGCTTTTACTTGCTTGCCACCTCATATGCTTTTTGATTGTATTTCATTGGCAATCTCATTTCTTCTAAAGTAAGCGTTTCTGGAAGCTTTCTTTTAGGTGTTTAAGTTTGAATTTATTTGTCAAAATTTGATTAGCTTGATTTTTATTATTGATGGTTATTAAAGCTTATTGATTCAAGGTTTCTATATCTTTTTAAGGCTTATCTTGGATGCAATACTATAAGTTTATTGACTTGCTATATTTATCAAAATATGATAGATATTGTAGTGCTCTCTTTGCTCAAATGGAACTACCAAGTGCACATCTTCAATGTTGATCCTAAGTGAGCTCCTACGGCCTTTGATTTCTTGAGGTGTGTCTTAAGATCCCTACCTTTCGTGTCTCTTTTGTTGTTTTAAAGGGAAAATTTAGTTTTTTTGGAGTATATTTAAGAGCAAAATTGGAGATGGTATAACACAAAAGCTCTGCAAAGACACCCATTATTGTCTTGCTAAAAGTAGGGAAGGCACATACAAGTGATGAGAGGATTTGTTTTCTCATAGCTCTTTAATTAGATTTAGGTTTCCTTGTCACTTGATTGTGCCATTCCAGTTTGTTGTGCTTTATACATTTCAAATTGAATTTCTTTTAGTACTCAATCTTCTATAATGATAGTGCTACAATAGACATCATGTTTTCACAACTTTTGATCTGGAGTTGTTTGATCCTATGAATACATTTGTAAAGAATTTTCTATAACAAAGTGTGTCTGATTTGAATGGGTTGATTTTTCAAGCAATCCTAAACCCTAAACCATGTTCAATACTAGTCAACAATATTATGAGAACACATATTTTCAACTTCAACAATGTGAAGGATACAAAATTGTTAAATGTTCAAACATTCATAAAACAAATAATTATATACTGAATTAGAAAATTGCAATTGTTCTTACTTTTTTAAGGACTATCAAGTTCTTAGGATGGAAATTTTCTCTTCACAAGCTATTGATAGTGAATTTTCAAGCTATGACATTGAATAATATAATAATGTTCAATGTATTTTTATCTTTTTGAAGCATGATGTCTACCATTTAGTATTATCACCTTTGATATCAATAAAATTCTAATTCTATGAGGCATTGTAAACTTGAAAACATCAATCATGTCATTTCAGACACCTTGCTATGCACATTAAATTGCAGTAACCATTGCCCCATCTTTTCTATTTATTACTAGCTTTGAATTTGGTCTTTCATAAAAAAGTTGTAGATTTTCTTTAGGTTCAAACCTAATGAGTTTGGAGACCTATTTATCATGAATGCTAATGCAATGATCCAATGGAATGGTTGTTGTTGGGCAACAATTSATATTTTCAATTGCTTGCAAATTTGCACAAATTGGTTGTGGAGAACTTATATGAAGTTGACCAAAAAACATCACTCACAAAAGGGCACGTTCAAAATGCCCATAAGATTTTTGCTTGGTACAAATGGAGCACAAAACACCTGAAATATTGTTGTTTGGTATAAACAACAATATAATATTGTTTTGTCTATTTTTCTCTTATCATTAGGATATACAAACAATGAAGAGTATCCAACGTTCTGTACAATAGTCTCTATCTTTAATATGGAAAATATGATGGTGTAAGCTACATGACTTATAAAAAGTGTTTAGTTAAGTTCCTACTCATTTAGAATATTCAAATTCAATTGTTATCTTTTTAGGTTGGATAAACTATTTTTTAGATAGAAGTGAATTATTGGTGAGAGAGTTTTTTTAGTTCATGTATCATGCATGCAAATAAATTGTTTACTTGGAAGGCTTTTGAGGTAATAAGAAACAATTTATTGTTCCGATTTGGTAGTAGTTAATTGCAACATTTTGTAGGACTTGATATCCTAGCTCAATATTTTGTACATTTTCAAAGAAATTTTGTAATCTTTTGCAGCTTTTGGCTTTTAGATTGATGTTGACAAAGAAGAGTAATATACATGCACATGAAGTTGCACTAATGGAAATCTTGAGAGGACATCAAATATGTATTGTTCCAAGTTTCAAATGGTAAGAATTAGATTATTTGTGCCCCTTCTTTGATGTAAATATTGCAAGCTTGCTAGTGTTATTTGTGTTTCTGAGGCAATTGATTTTTATTTGTTTTATTAATATGTTTTAACTAATTTCTTCTTTCCATATTTGTGTATTTAGAGAAGCTAATGAGATTTTCTTCTTGAGTCCACTTAATTAGGCTTAAGTCGACAAATTCCAAGACAAGCAACAAGATCGTGAGGTATGTATTTTCTACATTAGCATTGGACAAGAGTCTATACATATAGRCCGTTAAATGTATTTGCTTTTGAATCCCATTTCAACCAACCTTAATTCTAGAAAACACCAAATGCAGAGGTGTTTGTCTTAGAAGTATAAACCACACACTCGATACATATGAATGGAAGTAAGGTGTAAGCTACTTTAGGAACTTATTACATATGCTTTGCATGCTTTCTTCTCATTCCAAAAGACAATGCATTTACTATTGGTGTTTTATTCAAGGCTTATGATTGCCAATTGTTGTGATTGGGTTTTTACAAATGACTTTATTGGACTTGACAAATACCAATTCTTTTCTTATTTATTGAAGGCTAAGATTTTTTTTTGAGATATTTTAAATATACTTAGAACTAATGAAAAAAATGCTTTTTGATAAGTTTATCAAATTTAAAAAAAGTATAACCATAAAACTTCAAACTAGTTGTGTCATTAAGAAAATTTTGAGTCTTGCACGGGGGTGTTAAGACTTCATTTTTGGCACCCCTGTAGTGCTAATACAGAAAAAAAAAAAAAAAAAAAAAATTGAAAATTAATTTTTTTTGAAAAAAATATTAAAAAATAGCCATTCTGATGTGGCGCTGATGTGGCACCAATAGTGCCACGTCAGATTCCAAATTTTGAAATATAAAAAATAATTTTTTATTTTTATTTTTTTTCTGTAATTGCACCGCAGGGGTGCAAAACTTGCAGTCTCTTGGAGGGCTAAAATTTTTCCTAATGCATAGATCACATACAAATAGGAAATGCAACCATCTCACTTATGGATTGAAAGATTATAATGTTTGATCAAGAAGGTGTTAAAACTCTTATACTTATTTGAAGTCTTGTAGTTGTCTTTTCACATGAAAAATATGAGTTTAAAGAACATAACATGAATAACCACAATTAAATTACAACTTCTCAAATGAGTTTCTAATGTGATTTCCCTCCAAAATCTAGTGTATTTGAGATTGATCTCCAAAACTGCTTGAAACCAAAAAATCAAGATTGATTTGCATCGGATTCCTATGCACAAATTTGCCAATAGAAAAATCATAAACATTTTTTTTCCTCCAAAATCAGATACGGGTGTTTAATCCTAAAGTCCCATTGTCTCTACGAGTGAAAAAATTGAATTTGGATAGACTTCTATTATCTCAATTTTGTTGTGTTTTTCGAATTGTTTTTGTAAGACAAAAAAAAATGCATGAGCTTTCTAAAAGGATAAATCTTATTTCAATTGGTTTCATGTTTAATCCTAAAGTCCCATTGTCTCTATAAGTGAAAAAATTGAATTTGCATAGACTTCTATTATCTCAATTTTGTTGTGTTTTTCAAATTGTTTTTGTAAGACAAAAAAAAATGCATGAGCTTTCTAAAAGGATAAATCTTATTTCAATTGGTTTCCTACAGAAAAAATCTTGCCATCCTAAACAMAATAAAAAAACTTAGCATTCAATGTTTTACCATTTGTTTTAAAAAAAAAGTAAATGGATGTGGATAGAAAATTTGAAAGAAAATTCAAAATTTACAACTTGATATGAAACTGTTTTAAAATTTTTTGGTTTCATTTAGATTATATTTTTTCTACATGGAAAGCTCTAGTTCACTCAATATGGATTAGTGATGTGGAAATTATACACTTTCTTGTTTTATGGGCAATCATATCATCTTGGTGAGAGAATAACTTATTGGATTTGTTTTTGAAATCCATTTTCAAAATTTTCAAAAAGAAGGAGTTCCCAAAGGTTTAGTATCCTTATTAGATCAATCTCAATATTGGGATTAGTGAATTTAATTCTATATTAGAGCTATTAATGATTTATTTTTTTGTTCAATCTTGTGTTCACTACTATTTAACAATTCTTTGTATAATGAAAATCATGTTTTGTTTTTTGAAATTTTTTCTTAGATTTTCAACATAATTTTGAAATGTAATTTTTCTTAATATTGGTAGTGCAAAAAATTTAAGCTAAGAAGATTCAAATTCTTATAATATAGTCATACAAGGAGCAAAATATCCCATGTTTTTTTTTTAAAAGCAATTATTTTGCAATCTACATACTGAAAGTTTTAAAAATCATTTTCACACATTTTCATATTAGTATAGTACAAGGTCCTACATTTACTTATGCAAAAAAATATAATTTTTAAATATTCTGTTGTTTTCAATAGAAATGGCAATATTGGGTCTTTTTTGATGAAAAAATGGCATTGGGACTATGTCGATTACACTAAACTTTGACCTTTAAAGGGCTATGTATTCAAATTTTGAACAACAAATAATTGCAAATATGTTCCAGACACATAAAATCTTTAGTGTTTCATCTATCCAAAGATTTGTAGATCCTTGTGTTAGTTCTCTTACATCTATATGCACAAGTAGAAAAGCGGTTTAGAAAACTAATATATGGGTGGCATTTGTGTATTCCATAATGATTTTACATCATAAAAAATATAAATGTCATCCATATATTTATTCTTTCAACACAATTTTCTCTAATAGTGGTATAGATTTAAGTGACTTTTCTTTGCAAATATTCTATAGTCTATTAATGGGGATATAAACATAGTATGTTCGAACTCAAAAACTAAATTTTTTTTATCAAAAATTCTCTTTCAAAAAATATGTTGATAATTAAATTAAATATATATAGTAAATAAAAAAATCATGATCACAACTTAGCAATTTCAATTTATAGAAGAAAAAACCTTGCAAAAATTACAAATATCCAATTTTTAATCAATTTCTCAAAGAATTTCTGAATTCAAATGTTAATGGAAATGATTGTTTAATAAAGTCAATTTAATTGTATGAATTTGATCTATGGATCTTATTTTATAGCTATTGTTTGATAGCCATCATTAAGTTCTTATTCTATGTTGCATTTCATACAACATCTTCACAATTTTAAAAGGTTAAGAACCAAGGGATGGTTTAGAACTCCAAATTTGTCAAAACGTAGTGTAAAATGCAACTTAGAAAAATAATGAATGTGATATTTAAATAGAAGTTGTAAAACTTAAATTTTTACATTGAGTACTTTACTAGACAATTTTTTTTCAATAAAATTTGAACCAAAATTTGAAAATTCTTTCTTGAAAATTATTATAGATAGAATATTTGTAACTTTTACAATTATTTTTTCTTCCAACTCAACGTTCTAAGTTCTAGATATAATAATTATTTAAGATTCTTATTTAATTAACTAATTCCATTTTTGAAAGGCCATTTTTTGAACTAACCAAAATAGTTTTTAAGGTTAGACATACTTATGCCTCTTCAACTATAGAATATTTGCACACAAAAGTCTTCAAAATCTATACCATACAAATGTTAAAGAATTAATACTTGGAATCTTTCCGAAAATTGAATGAATGAAAAAAAATCATTTTTGTGTGTGCTTGGAATTTATTTGCATACATCCACTATTCTAAATTTGAATGCCTTTTTTTACAGGGTAAAAAGATCAAACGATATTAAATTTTAAAAAAAATACCAAAAATAATACTTTCATAAGATTTTATTTAACTTTTGAGTTTCTGCGACCCCAAAATATGGTGCTTGGACTATTTTGGAAACAAAGTCTTTTTTTTAATTTCATGATATAATATGTGAAAGTTTGATTTGGCATTTACGTGCTGAAATTGAATTCCTACATATTCTTAGGGCTCCACATCACCTCACACCATTCATTAGATGACATGTGGACATGTAGCATTCTTTTTTATAAAAAGAACTTCATTTAAGCCAAATCTTCATGTAGGGTACGTGGCTCAAAGCTCAACTTAGTTTTTTTTGTTTTAAATCAATTGAGTGGATAGAAATGAGAAAGTAGAACAATAGAAAGGTAGAAGCATTGGTAACCGATCATTTAAACTATTTTAGAGCACATGGTGAGGGGTAGGAGCTGGTGAAATTTTTTCCCATGTAGGAAGATAGGAAATTTGGGGATTGCAATTTTTYMRRAWTTT
>VACF01002447.1:120330-270188 GCA_006891605.1 Pleurozium schreberi | reverse complement strand
ACATGCTCAGCAAGGTGATGATGTAGATAGTAGAATTTTGAGTGAAGGCTCAAAAAATATTTCGAAATACTCTTCTACAATTGAGGTACTAGGTAAAGGTCAAGTGTATAAAATGAGGTTAATTTCTGAGTTGAATATACATTCCCTTGAGAAGTTTCCCTTGGATAGGTTGAGGCGTGTGAGATATAAAAGTACAGATGCATATGCTTATGTGCATGATGATGATCAAGTGCATGTTGGATTATTTGATGATGTAGGAATTTTATTTGATGAAGGTAAGGGAAAATTGATGTGGCACATTGGAAGGGTGCAGAAAATAGTCAAGGCTATTGGAGAGAAAGGAGCTCAAGTGGATTATGTACGAAGTGTTTCACTTTCTGATGAGAAAATCAACATATTGCCAAAGTATTACWAGCACATTTCAAGATTGCAGTACACATATGGAGGTTATAAAGGAGCTGAATGCGACTTTATTGGCTTAGAGAGTGTTGTATGCATTGTGACAGTAGTCATTGATGCAGATAAAGATGTTTACACATTGGCTGCAGAGGATCGTGAAGCCTTAGATAAACATGTGGATTGTGAGATGAAGCGTAGGGGCTCGTACAAGGAAGTTAGAAGTGGAGATGAGTGTACTACATCTATAATTGCTACAGCTCCTTCTAAAAGAGGGAGACCTCGAAAGGGCCCTGTAGTTTCATCAGATACTACTTCTAACACCCCGATTAGGCGCTCTACAAGATTAATAAAGTAGGGGTTTTAATTCTTGATATATATTGTGAAGTTTTTTTTTAATAAATACACAACCAAGCATTTTCTACAGTTATTTTATTTAATTTGGTCTTCACCCAACTTTTTGCTCATTTTAATTCTATATAATTTTTACAAAAGCCATCATGTAAGCTGTTTTAATGCCGATGACCCCTGCATATAATATGGGAGTTGCGTACCCGGGGATAGAGTCTGTCTATCATAATCCAATCACAACCATCAACACACACAGGGCATAGGGCATAATCCAATCACAAGCATCAGATACATACAAGGCACAGGGCATTGAAATGAATACCTCAGTCAAACCTTCCGCCATCTCTCGATGCTCGACATGTCCAGGCTTAACCACAAGACATCCCTCCACCTGCGCTCCAAATACCAAACCCTAAAATCATCAGCACCAATCCTCACCAAAAAACTCCAACATCTTTGCATTTTGATCATAGAACAAAACTTCAAATACAAAGAATTCTTCATTTTCAAAATMGCTTACTTCCTGACGTTGCTCTTTGTCTGTGGAGAGATTGGCCTCCAACTCCTCTAGACTCATCTTGTCACCGTCACCAACCTGGGAGCACAAACGACATCAAACGCTCCATCCCGCGTCCACAACACATGCATCAACCACACGAGCCAAATCGTCCACCCTAACAAACCCCAAAAAATCTAACTTCTGACAACCATCGCATTGCAAACCCCCTCATCACTAGCCCGTCGCAAGTATATCCGCTTCCACTAAGCCCTAAAATACTAAAATACCGACATATGATTACAGAATCTGATCCCTCTGCTAAATTCCTGAACCAAAATTCACCAAAAGAACAAGAATCTCCAAATTGGAATACCAAAACCCTTTGTGCAGAGTGGCGAGTGGAAGGGATAGGTCCAACAAATCAATATGCCATTATACACTAGCTCAACAAATAAGGAACACAATGAATCACCTCCATCATTCTGCAGAATTACCTCCAGCATCAAAGCCTACACGCACAACAGTAATAGATGCACGGCCGCCTAAAAATTCCAAATACTGCTGTTAACATCAATATTAATATCGTAAACCGCCGCATACAACCGTCACCACCAATTGAAGCTGAAAACCTAGAAAGTAAACAGCAAAAAACTAAAACAGAATGTCAATCAAGAAACCGGAAAAAAAACGAGAATTATACTAAAGAAGAAAATCCAATCGAAGCATTGTAACCGAAATGAAATTCACAGCAGAAAGAAGATAAGAGATAATAAGAATTTCTTCACAGCGCAGCATAAACATAAAGATTAGTTCATTCTGTAGTAGTTCACTGTCGTAGTGCTATGATCCTCTTTCAACAGAACTTACGTTGGCCTATTCATGTTCAGATAAAACAATATCCGCTGCACAGGGCTATCTCCGACGTAAACTATACGTATGCATCTAAATTTTGACACCTCAACTGAGTCTTCCAGATCGCCAACGAAAAACGCAACTGCAATACAAGGAAACGGAAAAAGACGAGAAATCATAGCCAGATTTCACATATAACTGTAGCTCACTTCTAAAAAGAGATAAAGCTCGAAACTGATTCAAGGAATATTCATTAATGAATGGACTTAGAAACCCTAGAAACTCACTCACGAAGAGAAAGACAAACCCCCAAAACTCACCACCTTCCCTTTGCAAAAACCTTCCAGATTGCACCCACCACCTCCACCTTACCTGCATATCTGAGACAACATCATCAAACAGATGCCCAAACAAAAAGAATGCTCACCTTAGTTATTGTTGAAGAATTCTTTCAAGAAGGATGCAGTGCAGCTGGATTAAATCTCCCTAGTTTCTAAAACGGCTATCACCTGCGTTCTCAATACCATATTTCAGCAGTCAGTCAATAATAGTCAGAATATACGAATAACTCAGTAGCGAACTCGGTAGAACACTAAGAGGGTAGACTTCATTCACAATATACCAGTATGAATAGGAATAATTCTACAAACGTAAACTCACGACGTCGAGGAACCACACGATAACCCAACTACACCAACAGGTATCATTCAATGCAAGGACGCTTTTTGCATAATCAAAGCCATGACCCCACACAACACAAAAGTACATGTCAAACGGTTTTGTGATGGACTTCCGATCCCAATCAAAACATCTCAGAATCTGATCTCCACGATCTCACATAAACATGCCAGGAAATCAAGACCAAGGTGTATTACCTCCAAGAATCTCCTCCTGTCGTTGTGAAAAAACTGCAGAGTTCCCGCCACCTGGTCACAAAAAAACCTCACATCAACAACTAGGCCAAACACTCGCAAAACTAGCAACGGGTAGCTAATGCTCAATTTGAGCATAAGAAAACGACCAAAGTAGGAAAAAAAGGATGCAAGCACAAGCATTCCCTAAGATATATATATATATAGTCATGCATTGTACTCACTTTTACTTTCAAGTCAAGTGCTACACATGCTTCCACTTTTACTCATGTATAGTACTACTTTTACTTTCAAAATACATAAAGTAAAGTGCTACTCATATGAAAACATGCTTCCATAAATAGATGCCAATTTGTTTAGGAAGGGATGATTAGCTCGCATTAAAATCCCTACCGTCTATCCAAGGGATTCGTCCTTTTGTTCAAAAAAAAAAAAAAAAAATCCTGTTTGACCCAAGGGTTTGGATGGGGGTGATGCTGCTGCAGGGGGTGTAACTTAACTTAACTTACACTGAACTTGATATCTTATTGGCTGGATCAGAGAATTCAAATCTCACACACTCAAGGCCATGGACGGATCATTCCAGGCAGGTTGAAGTTAAATTAAGTTACCAGCAGTTTTTAACTTTAGTTACAGGTTACAGGTCTGTTCTCACTTGGGGTTGAACCCGCTTGGAATCATGAGGCCAAATGAGTGAAAGGATGAAATGAAGCCACAACAAGGCCATAACATTATGATTCTACATGAAAGTAGCCATACAATGACTATGACAATGGAGCCAAACGAGTGCAAGCTACAACTATTGCTTCATATGATTTGTGTGTCCCTTCACCCACATCACAACACTCGCAATATTTCAATAAAAATATGAAAATCCGATTATGCCTTGGAGAATTGAGGAGTTGTGTCGAGACCAAATTTATTTATTCTAGTGAAGGTTTTTAGGTTGGTACTAGTTTAGCCATTGGGTAAGAGTGTATTTTTGTTTTGACAATCACAAGGAGCACTAGGTGTCAAGAAATACTTAGACATGATGTGGCCATGGAATCATGAAGCTTAATGCATTAGAGGATTTTTGGGTCTTTGGAAGACCACAAGTTCTCGAATTGTGAGAACTTTGCTATACAAGCAATTTGATGTGATTGAGCGACTATTGGATTAGATAGTGATATTTAATTAAATTATATATAATTTTAAATTAATTATTTTTTTATTATATTTGAATTATATTATATTATGAGCAACATTGGCTAGTTCACAACATGGAGAATGGACCTGAAACAATCTTTTAAAGCCCCAAATCTCTCCTAATGACTAAAACAATGAAATAGAGTCACAACATGGTCACAAAATTATGATGCCACGCAATTGAAACCATGAAATGAAGCCAAGACTGGTGCAACCTTGATTGTTGCTTCTCATTATTTGTGTATCTCTTTGCCCACATCATATGCAAATGCAATATTTTGAAAAAGATATGAAATATTATAAGAATATAATTTTGACCTTTAAAAGTTGATGAGTTATTTCAAGCCTAAATTTTTTTTCATATCTAAAATTTTATTTTATGGTTTATTTTATCGTTGACAAAGAGAAAAGTACAAATGTTTTATTGAGCTAGATTTTGTAATTACTAATGTCTACCTTTGAAAGGAGGCATCAAGGATAGCACTTGCTACCTAAGCCTACATGGCTGAGATAGAAGAACTATCTCCAATAGACTCTTTATTCAAGTTGGTCAATTATGACTAGAGTTACTTTTCTAATCACTAACTAATCCGATTAGATATTTTTGGGGGCTTTTAGGAGATTGCAGGTTCCTAGACTATATGAACGCCATGGAAACACTGGAAACGCTACCACATAAACAACCTGACGTGGTTGAGAAACTGCCACATTAGATTATAATATTTATTTATTTAAATTGATTTTTAATTATTTTAAAAATACTCAAAAATAGACAAAATCATTTTTTGATTTCTTAAGTAGTACTTTCAAAAATTAAAAAAAAAATCTTGATTTTTTTTGTCACAATTCAAAAATTCAGACCAACAATGGTTGGTATTAAGTATAGGGAACAATTTTGGGGAAAAACCCCGAAACAATCTCCTAGAGGCCTCAAAAAAAATCTAATGGGCGGAGATGGAAGTAATTATCATTTTGAAACCATAAATCCTTGACCATGCAAAACCTTTTCACTCTTTGCATGTTGCTTTTAGTCTTGACTATGTTAAATGGAAAAAGTATTTTCCACGTTGGATGTCGTGCATGGCAAGTCAAAACTTAGTATTACAACAATTTGGGACTTTCTAGAAATTGACTTAGATATTTTGTGCAAGGACCTATGCTATAAAGGACTAGTGTCAAGGGTACTACCTTAATTGCAATACTAATTAAATGAATCAATCATGTCACATATATAGTCAATTAAAATAATCAATTAAAATAAAATTATTTCAAGTTTTTGCGATTATTTTAGCCAATAGAATTCAACTATTTTTTAGCTTTATGGGGCATAATTTTTTCTCCTATTAGTCGATTTAAATTAAACTCTTAAAAAGCTAATTTGTTTTTCTATCTTAACCCCTAAAGGAACAAACTGCGTTTTTTGGCAACATAGCGATTTTGGGCAATTCACTACAAATGGAGTTTTCACTAATTTTCTTTGAAATTTTCATACAACATGTGTCCAAGGAGTAGCTTTAAGGCCCAACAATTTTCATAACATTTGACTACTCCGTTAAAAAGTTATTGCATGATATGTGATTTTCTTTGAACTTTGGGTAGCCCGGGCAGCCCAAAAAACTTCTTTAAAAATCACTTTTTGAAAAACTAAAAATTTGAAATTGACTCTTTACAATTCTATATAAGTGTAAATCTTCGAATCATTCCATTTGGATTAGTGGGCTAAAAGTTATGAGGAGTTTTAATTTGTGGGTAAGTATGGAGTCTGTAAAAACCATACCATTCTAGTGAAAATTTTGAAACTTTTTCATGATGAAGAAACACTTATAAACTTTGTGTGGACATATAATTTTTATTTCAATCGTGTCCCGGGGCAAAAGCTATACCACAAAAAGCTATTTGGTCGGTCCGGGCAGGGCCTTATGAATTGTGCCAATGTTTTCCATCCTGTGATTTATCGGCTTAAACTTTTCCACTCGTGACTATCTCACAGATGGTGGAGGTGGATGACTTGCTCTCTCGATATGGTATATACACCTTTGGCATCAAACCAAGTGCAATACAGGTAACACATGCTCAGAATGCAGATGAGATTGTGCTGCTGGAGGGTGAAAGTGAGAAATTGATTTAGGCTTTGTTCAAGTAATTGCCCAACAGATACCGCATTATGCATAATTGAGTCTAATTGGGACTTACTGGCCATAGTTTGCAAGAGTGTACAAAGATTTCTGAGGTTACAAAATGGACAGCTTGGCTGTCATCTACTTCGTGAAATTTATTAGAATGGTTTTGTACCTCTCATCAGTGTGAGAGACTTCTTTAACCCCTAAATGCCTCATTCCTTTTCTAAATTTATGCACATTTTTGTTTGGTCCAGCTGTAGGCCAGTCCAGCTGCTTACAACTGCTCGATCCTTGTTGTATTTGTTCAATGCTGTAATTTAAAACAAAATCTTGGTAGAGCTTTGGTAGAGCTTTGTGTGGCATAACTTTTGCTCTCAAGCATTGATTGTGAAGTAAAAATCATGTTTCCAAAAAAACAATATACTATCCTATTTTGAAAAAAGTTTAAAAAAATAATGTGAAAAAATGACATCATAAGAGCACATTTGAACCATCAAATGTCCTCGAAAATAATAACACCTCTAGTGGAATCTAAACAATAGGAATTTTTTGTACATAGAAACTACCAGTACAGTACTACTGTACTGGGCAATAGAAATATGCACCTATTGAGACTACAAAAGCAAGCATACCTTACTAAATGGGATMCTTGGTTCAAGCCTTCATTTTATTCTCTTGCATGCTACATACTTCCCTCCTCTCAAAATAATACTACCGTAGTATTTCCTTTGTAAATGTTAAAAAAAAAAAACGGTATCATTTCGAGACAAAAGGGATTAATTAGTAGAAATTACACTTAGTGTGGAGTTGGGGTTCAAAAGGTTGGAATTGGGTTGAAGAGTCCACATTTTATGAATTCAATGAATACCATACAACTGCTACACATGGCTAATGGTTCATTCATTGTTCCATGATATTAAAGGAAACTTTTTTGACCACGTAGGAAATAAGGATTACATTTGCACCCATAAAAGCACAAGAATAATCCTTCTTAAAGGACCACAACATTTTTATGTCATTTTACATAAACCATCTACAATGTGTCTTTTTTTTTTTTTCAAAAGCAAGTTGACCAAAATACATGCGAAATATTCTTTTTGCTAGCAAAAAAATATTTGTGGATCCAATTATTGTAACAATATGTGCAGTGACCAAAAGGTTCACATTAGGCTTCTAACCTTAATTGTACTTTGCACACAACACATGAAAGAGACATTCTTAATTCCTAAAGGTTTTTGATTATGTTTTCACCAAAATTGCTCCAAAATTGCCATTTTGGATGCAAGTGCCAAATTTTAGAAAAAAAACATGTTTGGACATATGTAACTGTAGGATCTTGTAATAAACTTGTTTGAAAAGATATAGAAAAAATTCAGGAATTTACCACCATGTGGATTGTAATATTAGGGTGTTTGAGTTTACAAAAATATTTCTTTTGTCTCTATGGAATAATGGGTAGCTGCCCTTCACAAAGTCCCGTTTGCATAAAAAAGTATCCAAAATGGATTGTAATAAAGTGACTTAAGACTGGCAACTGATTCAGTTCCCCACACTTCATCAATGCTTAATAGGAAAGAGGGACGAAGTACTGACAGACCTTTATTACTACCATGTGCGCTGGAAGATTCACTCCSCATGCAAGCGTAGCTGTGCAAACCAACACCTGCCAAAGGAAATTTTTGGAACCAGATAAGTTAAATCAGTCAAATTGAAAAAGTGCCTACRTCAACAAACCTTTCAAGCAAATCCCATCAACACAACTCAATTTCCACCGGCCACAAAAATTAGGCCAAGAGCACGTGCGCCTACTAGATTAGTYTAGCAGAACTTTAGCACATAGTTTCAATTCATGATCAATTCACTACTTAATCATAAAAGTAACACCTCGGATTATTTTAATGTTGAATGGATCTCTTRTATTGTTATATCTCATAATTGTTATTTCAATCATCTCATATATTTCAATGTTGAATGGATTTTGTCAATTCAAGATATTGATTTTTGGGGATTTTGTCTATCATGGTTCTTCTTGTTTTGGGTTGTCATGACTTTCCTCATTTCTTTTTGTTGTGTTCTTTTATTGATGTGTTTATTATTACCATACATTTATTTTAGTTGGTTGTTTTATCATTCAACTTGATGATGATCATTAAATAAATGTTGGAGTTTTACACTTGAAAATGTTACTCTCTATGATCTCTAATTTAATTTTTAAATTTTTATAAAATTAGGCAAATATGGAACAAAAATTTCAACAACCTTCCAAAATTTTACTTATAATATTTAGAACTTCAAGCATTTAAAAAAAAATACTTGATTTTTGTCTAAATATAATCCTCACTTCTAAGACATTCAATAATTAGGCACATTGTGAAGTATAATCAATGGTTCACTTCTTCCCTCGAGTTCTTATTCCTCATCCCTTCCCTACAACTCATGCACAAATCTTTTGTGCAATTCATACACAAACCTCTCCACCATTACTATCCCAAGCAAGAAACATGATATCCAATTCATTGAATTCACATTCTACAACAATCACTCCCCTACATAATCTATTGCAACCAAACTTGGGCAATATATACCCCTTCATCCAAACAACAAACCTCCATGGATGAAACTCCAAAACCCTAWTAGTCATCATCAAAAGAACCACACATATGAAAAACATATTTCATCTCTCAAAATTCTACAACAAAATCTAAAACCACCAAAAACMACTATAAAACAAATCTCACATAACATCAATAACRTTGCCATCAAATACTCTACCTATATACTTCTACATAAGCACAAACTAGAAAACAGCCAAGCAYCCCACAAAACTTCACAACACAATTCATCWAAGCCTTTACCAACATCATCACTAAAAGACAATCATATCTTTGCATCACTCCATCTCAATACTCATGCCTCTTTGCACCTCTTCTTCCTACCTAACTATATCCTTCATGATCTCATACAAACTCTCATATCTTATATGAATCCCTTCTCTCTAAAACATTGAGACAACAAAGAGGCATTTACTTCATTTCCTAACAAATAGATAGTACATAGTCCCCCTTCTAAGAGAGGTATGTAGTCTTTGTGTCATTTGGATCTGCTCCTAGTACAAAGTAGGACCTAAAGTGAACATACTCATGATTCATGCATGTACCCCTTGATGATTGGAGTTCATGTTATCCATACTATTATGAAGATGATTATCACCATCATCATCATCATCATCATCATCTCCAGGCTGCTCTAGTCTAGACTAGTTCAAGTACCCAAATTAAGCATCCTCAGCTTGCATTGAGGAGTCCATTGCATTACAAGATGTTACATAACATTTAATTAAGAGCATGCACTGTCACTACCTCGGATCTACAATAGATTACATTGTTTAAGGTAAAAGTACCAATCGACAACCAYGTCCAAYCTATAGGAGTGYRGTAATTTCAACCAAGGCTAGAAGAGATTTCCAATTGAATTTTGGAATGAGTTTTTTGGGTTCTTTTCAAGACTGAGACTCATAAGATTATAACACATGTCCTACARYAGTGAGTAAGAAAGTAGGAAGAAGTGAGCGGGAAGTAGTCCTAGAATGATCAAAATTGAAAGACTTCAGACATTGGCTATACGTGAAGTGCACTTTTTGGCTCCCAAAATTCACAGTAAATTTAATTTTGGAAATAAAATTCTTAAAATTTTGCTAACCCCATATTTCCTATCTTCCGACTTGGGAAAAATCTCCACAACCTCATACTGCTCACAATTTGCTTTTAAATTGCTTAAATTGAGAGGCTACCGGTAGTTTTACCTTAAGGTAGGAGCACCCAATGACGTATGTGCACCTAATTGCGTCAATTTCTACACATGATAGTCATTTTAGTTGACAAAATGTACGTAGACATTAGATAGCTTATTTTTTTGACCTAAATGATAAGCTATCTATAGTCTCCCTACATTTATGTTCTAGAATCAATACCTGACATAGAAACTGACGCTGTTAGGTGCATGGACACCATTGGGTGCTTCTACCGAAATGTACTTTTTCCTCACCATCACCAACATCAGGGCTGATTTTTCACAAAGTTTTTGCCCGTCCACGTCCAAAAACCTTGAATTGAAAGGCAAAAAAAATTGTAACCCATCCCAAAACCGGTAATCTCAAAATCAACCCGTCCATGGAAAGGTTAAAAAAAAAATAACCCGTCCCAAAACCGGTTGGAAATTGAAAATATCCGTCCCGTAAGGAGTACAAATAAACCTCTTAGAATGTTTGTAAAAATATTTAAAAAAAATGCAGTGATGCTTGTTTGGAGAAACATGAAGGATAGGAGAATTCATCCACTTGTTTGAAGGGTAAGTTGCTCTTTTAAAAAAAAAAAATTGAACATGTTTATATAAACTAAATTTTTATTCAAATTGCTAAGTTTACCTTCAATTTAAATCTTTGACATTGTGCTAAAAMGGTTCTAAATTTTGTGATTGATGAATCAATGTGTGYAGGTGGATTGAGCACTTGAAGATTGGTATTTCGATTAGGTATTAGTGGTTGGACTCCATTATGCTTATATTCACATGTCATATATGACATAATGTAATTGATATTTGCACCTTTTCTTTTTGGAAAAAATTATCAAAAAAAAATATTTATTTTTAGAACCCGTCCAAAGTGAATTTGACACGTCCAAAAACCGGTTCATTTTCTGAGAACCCGTCCACTGGAAATGTTTTTTTTTTATGAACATGTCCCTGGACATGTTAGGGACCTTGTGAAAAATCACCACTGACCAACATGATCACTTCCAATGGGAGCTGCTCCTCTGGTGACGTGGCCAGTGCGAAAATCAAGAACTCAATTCGGGAACGTGAAAATGACGGAGATGGGGACGGCTGGGAACATCGTCTCTCTCGCTACTGTAGCTCATCGGCCGACTAATAAGTAATAAGTGGGTGAAGTGCCGCCCCCCCTCCCGCCGCGTTGATTGAAACGCGGTACTCACTGCTCGCCAATTCGAAGTCGAAAATGCGAAGACTGGCCCGACTTCTCGGAGCTCATGCAATTTCTTTCACCTCKGGTTCATGTATCACGCGCAGAGATTGATTTCATAATAGACAGCATAGTCAAATTCCGCACTCGTTTTAAGGATTTGTGCTTCCGCGCCATTCAAGGTCGGTACCTGCGGATGTTTTTGCAGAGGAAATTGAACCGTGTCGGTGTCGGTTCGGAAGATAGGTCTGCCAGCTGGTTTGAAGGAGCCGCATTGGATTGAAATTAATAAGTGTTCAGGGCGGCCATGGGAGCTACTGTGATGGATTGTGTGGAGCGGAAGCCTACGCTGCTGCGATTGGGTCTTGCGGTTTCTTTAGTGTTGCTTCTGCCCGCGCTCTTTGTTGCCTCCGAGGCCGAGAAGCCATTGCCATTCATTGTACTGCACGGTGAGTTTAGGCCTGAATTATTTAAGATCGTGCTGCTTGTCTCGTCGTGATTAATTATACGTGTTGAGTGATTTTTCCTTTAAAGGTCGTCTACTTTTGATTGTTGTGTGGATAAATTGATCTGTCGTTGGGATTCGTGATGCGCTTGGGGATTCTTGTGTGAACGTCCATTAGTTTTGGGATGCTTGACCGCCTTGTTTCTCACATGCTCAATTTCCTGCAATATGAAGCGTTTCGGCTTGAAATCCYGGTTGTTGTAGGCATGGTGGAATGAATTTGTGCATTGGTTGATATCTCTCGCAAATCACGAAGTTGATGAAGTAATATATACGGTTGATTATCCATTGAGGCAATCTGSTCTTGATGTGCAAYTGGTTTCCGACTCTCTAGTTTGTAGTGTGCATTGGTGCCCTAAGTGAATGGCGGTGACGACATTTTGGGCTCGTGTTTTTCTAATCTTTGCATAAAACGAAATCAAAGAGGCTCGTGTGCTATTCTTGTTCTGCGTTAATATCTTTTATCTTTCTGACTCGATTTGGATGTTCCGAGACGTAAGTTAATAGTTTTAACAATAATTCTGTGAAAAGCTCTGGATTTGAGTTGGTTGATCGCGGGCTGACGATTGATGTGTTTGAAYAGGCATTGGAGACGAATGCAAGAACCAAGGGCTGTACGAGTTCACCCAGATCCTCATCAATATGTCTGGAGCCGTAGGGTTCTGCATGTAAGTACTCGTGGTCATACATATTGTCGATGACATACATACCACCAAGCATGGTACCCTTCTGCTCAGTGGTGTGTGCAAAATTCATCTACGGTGATGCATATCTCGTAGGCACGATCTTGTAACTGAAGCTTTATTGACGGCAATGCTACATTTTATAGAACGAGTGTAGGTCATAACGAGCAGGGAATATAGTCATGCTCGCTTTATATCGTGACCAGCCGGAGCTACTTAGAAGGAGTTTTGGCTCGTGAGCAGGCTCTTGAAATACTTCTAGATTTTGTTRAATAGTAGGCGATTTTTTGTGCAGACTAACACAGTCAATGTCATTTCTGCCTCTTCTGATACATTTCCTTCGCAGAGAGATAGGAAATGGAGCTGGTGACTCGTTTTTTATGCGACTTGACAAGCAGGTGAATAGCTTTTAAACTTGTGTATGCATTATATGTATATCTGGGAGTTGACCAAAGTTCCACTTTTCTTCGGGACTAGTGAATAATTGGAAGGCTCTGGTACTGATTGTTAACTTTCGGGGTGGGGGCCCAGGCCGACCTTGTGTGTGAGCAGGTATACGCAAAAGTGACTTCCTTCGTCGAGATTCTCTGGCGCATTCGTGGAAACGTGGCGTTTGAAATCTTGCATCTCTATATTGGATTTGCTGCTCGTGGTCTTTGAATGCGATTTCCTCAGTATGCAAGTGAGATCAGACGATCGAATCATTGRGTGACCCTATTCTATTCTGAGGTGGTTTTATTTGTTCATTTGGGTAGGTGAAAAAGATCCCAGAGCTGAAAGACGGTTACAACATGGTTGGTCTATCACAGGTGATGATTGAAGTTTGTGGAAATTGTGCACGTGGCCTTCCAATGCTTGATTTGTTTTAGCATTAAGTTTTCTTCAACATCTTTTAGTAACAATCAGTAAAATGCGTGCAGGGAAATGTGGTTGCCCGAGCTGTGATTGAATTTTGTGACGATGGACCACCTGTAAGCTTATAATTTTCACCTCAAAATCTCTTATATTTTTTATTGCCGTGTATCTTGTGCCCTTTCATTTCTGGCAGTGCACGTCTTTCGTCTTTTCTAAAGGTACATTTAAGTAGTCATGCTTAAATTGGCTCACTATATCTAATTTTGATATATTTTAAATCTTAATTTTGCAACACTAGATATATTGAAGGCAGTCAGTTAGATGGCAGTCAGTTAGATTTCTGAATAATTTTCATGCTGCTTTTTGGAAGCTCCATTAGGCTCTACTAATTTTGCTAATATGCCCAGGTCAATAACTTTGTATCCTTGGGAGGACCCCATGCAGGAACAGCCTCATTGCCTGGGTGTTCGGTAAGTTGCGAACACCAAGTAGTTTGAGTGCAGTGCTTGATGCGCAAGTTTTAGTCTCGTGATTATTAGCGTATTATCGAGGTTATAGTAGTGATAGCATTTTTATATACCCTTAGTAATCATTTGGCTTACCAATCTAAAAAAGCGAAAACCGGGGTTGGAAATGTACAGCTCACGTCTGTCTGTAAATTGTTCGACTCACTGATTCGGCTTGGTGTGTATTCACCATTTGTACAGGTTCGAAAACTTCCACCTTCCTTCTCATGAATCTTTTGACCTAAGTTCGTTTTTCATGTGCACTCCAGTTTCTAAAGGCTCAGTTAATGACACAGAAAGTCTATAGACTTTCAGTGTTGTGAATTGAAAGAGTACTTCTGAGCTCATGCTCTGCCTGCAGAACCATCTTGCTCCAAGCGGCTACGTAAAAATTCCAAATGTAAGCAACACACTTTGTAGCCTTTAAAGCTTTTCCTGTTGAGGTTGACTCTCCGGCAACCGTTGCTATTACGTCTGGTGTGATGTACATACTCCAGAAGGCTTTGTTCGATTGACAGGCGAACTTTAAAAGTCTGATCTGCAAACTCCGTTGCTTAAGCTGTGGTGCGATTTAGTTGCTATTACTAAGGTTCCTACAGGTTTAAGGAATATATAGAATTTCATGTTTTGATGACTCATAGTTGTCCAAACTACAAGATTACTATTTTGTTCTGTCATCCTGTGGACTTGATTTTATGACGTGAATTGTGTAGGATTTGGCTGCTTATTACAAGGGTTCTTTGTTTCTACCGAGACTAAACAATGAGATCTCTTTAAACCGTAACGAGACCTATAAAAAGAGATTGGCAAGTCTCAATCACCTAGTACTGATTATGGTGGGTCTCTTCTTTACTAAATACTCTCTGTCTTTGCGTTCTCTGTTTTGCGTAGAATCTAGTATCTAGATGATGAGACAGAAGTAAATAAAAGATGATCGCATATAAAATACTTGATTTCTTGCTTGTGCAACTTAATAGTATCGGTGCTAATACTCCCTCCGTCCCATAATACTTGTCCTGTTTTTTAGTGTTGAAAGTATTCAGGATTTGACAACGAGTTTTTAATGCATGTTACAATCAAAATATGCAATGGGTCCTCTCAATTGCAAAACAAGTGGACATGGTCCTTAAATGCAATCAAGGAAGGATCAAGAAAGTAGGAGGTTGTAGTAGATTCTCACACATAAATAAGGATAAATTTTATAGAGAAGGAAGACCTTGCCCTCTCCATGTGTTAGATTTGCCAAGAACAGCTTGGAATTCAATAGATTCAATGAAAAGCTCAATGTCTTTTGGTCTTGGATCCAGTCTACTTAAAATTGCTATTAAGAATTTGTAAAGTGGATAATGAACTAAACTTCTTGTACTCCATTTCATTAGTTAACTCTAAAAACAAAAAAAACATTTGCAACCCTAAAATCAGGACTAAAGTAAAGGGGACAAGTAATTTAGGACAGATGAAAAAAACAAAAGGGACTAGTATTATGGGATAGAGGGAGGAGGAGGACTTGCATAAACAGGAGGAACGTCTTGTTCACGTCAATTGCAGTAGGGATTTTATGTACATATGCAAATGACAAACGTTTTTTTCTTGGATGGATTTGTATATGTGCTGATGTACTTGGCGACGAATGACTGGTGTTTCAGTTCCAGCAGGATGTTGTCTTGATTCCYCCTCAAACAGCTTGGTTCGGTTTCTATGCTGACAACGATTTCAATACCGTGCAAGCTCCCGAAGAGGCAAGTGCATTTCAAACTCAAAGATTTCATGAAAGAAAAAGTTAGCATTGAGCGTTACAAGGGCAGTGAACTTTTGAGCAGTTACTGTCCGATCAAACTTTGACTGAATCTAGGTTGCCATCTTTGTGTGTTTTTAGTTTAATTTCTAGCTACTCTTTGTAGGTCTTTTATGAAGTACATGTTCAATGTCTTGCTTGTGATAGCGATAGCAGTCCAGTAAATTCGTGTGTAGAATGTGCCATTGTAACATTTGTTTGCGAAACCGCTTTTGCAGACGGATTTGTACAAAGAGGACTGGATTGGTCTGAGAGCTTTGGACGAAGCTGGCCGTGTGAAATATATTGCTTTTCCTGGTGATCATTTAAGAATAAATGACTTGGAGCTCAAAGAGTACGTTGTTCCATATCTTACGAGAAGCTCACCTAGTGTCCAATCATGGTCGGAAATCTGAGTTGATTAGGGTTTGTAAAGGTTACCATTACTGTTTCATTGCTTGAAGTGTGTGGTGGAGAAGAAAGTTTTATACATCATATTTGGCATAATTGTAGTTTTCAGAGTGCAAGCTTGTCGTTTACTTGTTGTCCTGAGACTAGACTTATTTGTAGACCGATGATTGTTTCAAATAAATGATTTTCTTTTGTCTCGAACTTTCTTCTTACAGCTTTGAGATTATCAAAAGTTGGACCTKCTCTTGTTGTGAGAGTCCATCACTTTTCTTTCCTTTCAATTCCTGGAACGCAAATGTTGTCTTCCTCGTGAACTTAGGGATCACTCAAACCAGTTGTGCAGTACTGAAAGCCAGAATCAGATGTTCATGTTAACCGATGTGCACAGCTTGTTTAGGACATTTTGACAAGGTCGTGATGAACCCAAAGAACTGGTTTCTGCCCGCAATTTCCATCTRATCTAGTACATTGCTTACAAAAGGTCCTGAATTAACTGGCTTGATTGGTTCACTTGAATCCATTTGGATAGGAAGTAGTTGCTCTGTTCCAGGAATTGCCTAATCTTGCAATTGGGAGGCCCTGTGCTCCATTCCTCCCAATTCCCTGCCTTACGTCCAGATCTTGACGGACTAAGAGTGTTCAGTGTGCGACTTCAAAGTGCGGAATTTTCTTCTTTCTTTCCATTTTTAGCCTTGAGTCTCCATATTCTTGACAAAACATTCCAGAGCAGAGTTGTGTCTTCACCGTGGTTTTCACAATATCAATATACAATTTCTATGTGTACCACAGGACCAAACGCTTGTCAAAAACTTGTCAAGTGTGTGACTATGTTAACCCTTAAAGGACGACAAGGACGTTTCGGGTCCTTTGGATGACAGAAATCAACTGCAGTGGATGCAGAAAAGGTATTTTTCATCCATTTTTTGGGTAAATGTGAAAGTAGAGATGTGAAAGTAAATGATGAAAGTAGACATGGAAAGCAAGAAATAAGGTCATTGAATGTATTGTCATTTTTAGGTGCTGCAAATTGTAACTCAAAGCCACGGAAATTCACGCCCATGCGGACAAGTCCTTGTATGCCTATCATCAAATTTTTAGGTGTTGTAGCAAATTTTTAGATGTTGCTCTCATTTTTAGGTGCTATACGGTTTAACTTCCCATTGTCAAACACTTGGCGGTCCACAATCCTTAGCCTGCCTTTTCACCACGGTAATAGGTCCGTCCTTTAAAGGTTAAATTGTGCAAAAGAGTTTGAATATTGGCAAAGCTTTCAATCTTGAGCTCAAAGTGTTGTGCCAAAAGCAAATGAATGTTTCAAGAATGTTATTCACGACCCTCACATAGAATTTTCAAATCTTGTGTGAAACACAGAAACTGTTGTCACCCCCGAAACCGACAAATACAACTAGCTGTCATTCTTTTCATAGATACACAAGGATGGCACAGAGAACCTAAATTCTAAATTCTAGAAGGATGGGCCTATAGCYGTGAGCAAAGGGATGACATGGCCCATGGTTGTGGGTGTTGGAATCTATTGTATTTTCTTTGTAGCCATCATTGAAAATGGTTTGATGAGCATGTCARTAATTGCAAAAAAGGTGCTTCAAAAGCAACCACATACTACCGGTCCTTGACAATCCCCCCTAACAATATATCCAATATACCATCCTCTTACTTCCACGCCATCATTTAACACCGCTACAACTCCATGTTTCCTTTCTTCCTTCCTTTTGATGTCATAAATTTATTTATTTGAATATAATACAATCTTCTTCCTAACAAAGGTATTTTGTTTTGATATCATTCTTACCATGATTGTAGGACCCAAAATGAATAGGCCCAAATATCACACTAACCTATAAAATGGTTGGAGTTGTTTCTTCAAGTCTTGTTGCACAATCGTCTTAAATGAAATGTAAGTCTTGCATTTGGAAATCCTAAGTTGACTAGTTGCACTATTGTGTTTACCATGATCATGAAATTTTGAGATATAAAGTAGCCATAATCAATTTTGTATCAAAATAGGCTCTTGGTTTATAAGCATGAGTGGTAACATAAGGTTTGAAAAAACACCATAGTAGATTAAAGAAGCCCATAAACAATTGTCATTCTATTGATTCATCATTTTTTGTTGTTATTATATTCTTTTTATACATGTATTGTGCTTAATTTATAGGTGACTCTTCTGTCTATTACTAGTGATTTACTTAAATGAACTTTAAAAGCCAATAGCTCTTCATTTTTAGGCCCAAAGTCTCTACTTCCACTTTAGATACCTTCTCTTCTAGTATCAAAGAAACATATGTTATTCTCTCACCCATTGAACTCTTGTCAATTTTTGGCTTAAACCTTCAAGGATGGAGCCAAATCAACCTCACCATGAACCACTTTGCDTTCAATGTTCTATTTTCCCACTATATTTGAATGAATTTTTTTTTTAATTTAATTTCTTATAGGTGGCATACCATGTCTTCCATAAAGCATAAGAAAATTTCAATGTTTAAAAGAGTATTTGAAGTTAATGTTTACCTACAAGACAAGAATTCATATGATAAGGTATGAGGCTCAAACTCCAACGAGGCATTAAAAGAGGACATGACTAACAGGTACATACTGTTTTTTCAATGTACCAACTATGCACATTTCAAGAGGTGGTTGCTTTTGATGACCACTATTGACCACTTCTTTTCAACTTCATAAATTTGTAACTAATTCCACAAAGGTCCAAAAAAATATGAAACAACTTGGGTTACATGCATTTACATTTTTCTTCCTACAAAAATTTAATGAAAATTGTTTCAAGGAGTTGAGCTTCCTTGAAGAGGTGATCAGTTCAGTCTTAAATGGACACTTAACAAGCCTCCTACCTTCCGTAAACAAAGTTCAAATTATCTAAAAGATTCACCATAGGTGTATATTACAGTGTAGAGCATCATGGCCATTTATTGTGTACTGTAAATGGGACGTAACTTTGTAATCATGAATTCAAATTCTATGAAATTTGTCTTGCGTTGAAGCTAGATTCCAAGTGCAGGATCAAAGAATTGAGCCCACAATTGCTTGCCCTAAATTAACAAAAGCCCCCCAAAACACCTCTCAATCATTTTGGCAAGTGACAACAACTCCATAATTTCAGAACAAGAATCGTTGTCATAAATTGTTGTCAATAATTGTCAGAAATTGACCTTGTAACAAATTGAAGTTTGGACCCTTACCTTACTCACTTACCCCCAAATTAATGCAAACATAAAAATTGAATATCATTCAGGGGATGCCCATTCCTAACATCCATTTCTTCTGGCTGATGAAAGTGATGAAAAAGTGAAGATTCTGACCCCAAAATGAGGTCCTCTCAACTCCCAAGAATTTATGAACACATATTCTATGGCCAATGAGTAACTTGTGAAGAATGCAACTAACTCTTAAACGTCAAGCCACACTAATACTGGTATTTAGTGTTATGTTACTAATAGTGTTACTTGAATTTTTACCACACCCAATCTAAATTTCAAGTAGTTTGCATTTAGTGTTGTGCTCACCAGCCCTTAATTCATATATTTAGGTTTATTTTTTTTCATTGTAATTTGATGAAATAATATGTAACACTAAATGTAATTTTGTGAAACAATTATTTCCAATAGTTGACAAATAGTGTCTATGTTGACATTCAGTGTTGTAACACTAACATGATTGTTGACATTTAGTGTTGTGCTTCATAATTAGTGTTGCCAATACTAAATACCATTATTAGTCTAGTGGTTATGGAAATCACTCATTTAGTATTGTGAAAATCATTGGTTTAAAAAAATCCCAAAGAATGTATTGGAAGTCAAACTACTGTAGAAGATCTTCCCTTTCCACCCCTAATTGTGAGGATGAATAGTTGCACTTTTGTCCTACATAGAAAGATGCCTTCTCATTCATCAACGAGAAAATGGCCTTGGCGTTGTTTAAAGGTTAAACATTATTCTTTTGTTTCACATTTTGGCCAGAAATTGTGAAAGACTAACATTTTTCAATGCAATGAGATAAAAATGAAGAAAAATATTATTTCTTAGAATTCAATTGTACAAATTTTAACTAGACTATTGTATAAATGTGTAGAAAAAATTTCAAAAATGTTGACTACGCATATTCAAAGATTACAATGTTTAAGATTAGAAGAATTTTTTTTGTTTGACCTTGCCCAACAAGGCGAACAAACTTTTATACCTCCTACAATCAGGTTTTCACACTATACATGGATATTTTATTGACATTTGCATCTTATACCATGTAAGTTTCATACCTGCCAATTTTTAAAAGTAGAAGAAGAGTTTTGCACACGCTACTTAAAACTCCATGAGCTGCATGAAAAGTTTAGAGCAACATAAGGTAAGACAACCCATTGTGGTCAAAATTTGGAGTTTGGCCTCACGCTACTATTGAAATTTTTCAATTTTTTCCCCACTTAAAGACAAGTGTGAGAAATAAGAAAAACAATTGAATTTATATTTTTTTGATATAGTATGAATTTGCTAGGAATTTTTGAAGTGTTCAGTTTTTCATGGCCCAACAAGGTCTGTAGACCACCCCATAGCCAAAAAAATCTAAATCCATGATGGTCATCTCACTACCTAATGCAATTACAATATTTTCTAATATAGAATGCCTAAAAGGTCAATCCTTGTAATGAAGAGTTGGAAGTGCCTTATGTGGTCACTAATCACTACATCACTACCATGTAAGACATTGATTGTGGCCAAGATCTTACAAAACTAAAAAAAAAATAATGGGGCCATTTCATAGGTGACCACAATGGAAGAAATAACTGCAATGGGTTGTCTTACCTTAACTCTTGATCCAAGCATCCAATCAAGAAAAAAAAATTGCTCTCGCTAAGGAGGTACATGTTCACTCTTTGTGTCAAAATTTCATGAACATTTGACCAAAATTGACTTCATGCGTAGCTACCCAAGATCTCTTGCATACATTGAACAATCACTTGGTTCTTTAGAGATAAATTCATATTCTTTATTTTGTTTTCATTCGATATATTTCAAAATTGCATGCAAATGATGACCATTTTCTCTATCTTCACTGTTTGCAATATAGAAATCCTCATAACTTTCAATTCATAATTCAATATTGAATGGCTAAAATGTATTTTTAACACAGGGCAAGTAGAAGTGGTTACCATGAGGGAAAAAGTTGACCATTACCACCTCCTAAGTGGTAAACTACTACTAGTTTACCACTTAGGAGGTGGTAATGGTCAACTTTTTCCCACATGGTAACCACTTCTACTTGCCCTGTGTAATTAGGTATCAATCTATACAATTCAACATAATTCATTAATTTTTTGGATTTAATTTCTTGTTGCCCATTGAAATCAAAAAGTAACTTCTGAATGTTGCAATATTTATCAGAATGACGTGAAACAAAGATTTATACATTAGCATCCAATTCTAAAATTTCATGCAAAAATTCTAGATTTGAAAGCTGACACAACTTGCCCAAGCTCTCAAAAAATCCAAAGTGGGCTCTTTAGTCCTTCAAGGGTACTTGATGCAAAAGAAATTGGCATCTGGCATTCTTTCTRAATAATTATGGAGAACGGAAGTATCAATAGACTACAAAGTTTTCATATAAAAGTTCTCAATGTCACTCTCATAACTTCGGCATTGTATCTTTTACCATTGATAATGACATGTATTTTCTACTAGAATTGTATAAATATCCCTGACTCTTAAGTTACATATCCAAATTGAAATTTTTCACTGAATATGTAAGTGAGTAAGTCCCATGCTTTAACCCTCGTAGGACGAGGCGGACGCTTTTTGTCCTTTGGATGACAAAAAACTCATCTGGTGAGTGGATATTTGTCAATTTTCATCCGTTCTTTTTGTGAAAGTGACCACACATGTATATGTCAATCGTCATGGAAAGTGGAATTCAATGTCTTTAATTCCTTCCACATTTTTAGGTAGCCCTAATTCTATGAAGATAGTGAAGGTTTTCATATGAAAGTGTTTTGTGCAACGCTATGGTACTTGCAATTTTTGAATGGATAACATGAGGTATTGATTGGTACAATTCTTCTAAAGCTAAACATGTGTGTAAACAATGTTTTTCCCCTTGGTCCAGCACTACATATTGTACCCCACCTTTCCTCGCGGTGATAGGTCCGTCCTTTAAGGGTTAAAAGTTGTTCATTGCTCTAAACCAAATTTATCTTCAAACTCACGAGATTCTCCTACTCATCCTTTTTTAACCAAAAATGATAGGGTGGTCTTCATAAAGCGGAGTTTAACCCCTAAAGGACCAAGCTGCGTTTTTTTAACACCTAAAAATTTTAGGCAGCTCACCAGAAACAGAGTTTTTATCGTTATTCTTTCACATAAAATGTGGAATGAGGAATATCTTTTGAAGCACAACAATTTTCATAACTTTTGACTACATGATTCAAAAGTTATTGCATAATATGTAGTTTTTTTTCCAGCCAAGCAATTTGGGCAAATTATAAAAAATCTTTTTTTTCATAATAAAAAATTGGAAATTGATTTTCTAGATTTACATATACAAAGAAAGCTTTGAATTATTCCATTTTGATATATAAGATGAAAGTTATGAAGAGTTTTAATTTGCGGGCAATTATGGAGTTTCAATTCTAAAATAAACTTTGAAGTCCTTCATTTAACTCAATTTCAATATTTTTTGAAAAAAATAAAATTTTAGGATATCGGTATAGCTTGTTTATTAAGACATTAAAACTACTGGAATTGGCATTTTTCAATTCCATAACTAACTTATCAATGAATAATTTAGTATTTTGAATCATTCTCTAGTTCTATCTACTTACTATTTTCTTCCTCTGCGTTGTACAATTCCAAACTTATCTAGAATTTTTCAAGCATGTAGACAACTTGCTTTCAAGAATAAATCCAAAGAAGCACCACCATTTTGGACATTTTTCCATACAAATGTCACCTTGTAAAGGGTCATTGCAAGAAAGGGTAGTACTATTTCCCATCATAATGGGATTATACTGGGGAGTATACTCTCTTATTGTTTGCTATAACTTTTGGGGCACAAGTCCAATGAACATGAAATTTTTATTGAAAATGTCTAACTTTATGGTAATTAGATCCCTTATTTTTGAGAAATTAAAGAAAAAATTACTTTATATTTAAAAACTATTTTTGTTAATGTGTCACACTTTGGGGTTTAGGGGTTTTCATTACGTTACAAGTCCCCAAAATTTTCATGGTCTATTACTCTATTTGAATAGTAATAAAGCATGCATCTACCAAAGGAAATATGAAAATATGTTATTTTATAACCTCCACATGAGTGCAAACAACACCCCGATTGTACGTCATTTTTGAACATTGAAGATTGTTCTTAGATCATTTTTTTGGTGAAATCTCATCACCATCAATTCTTCCCAAATGGAATTTTTTTGTAAAAATGGATTTTCCTGTTTATTGTAAATTAAAATGTAAAATGACAATGACAACAACTAGTTTCATGAGATTTTGCACTTTTCTGGTTCTCCTACTTAGAAAATTTTTCTATGGTTTTTTATCCTAGAATATCTACTTCGTAAAAGTGTATACATGAAACATAATTTACACTATTTTTTTTAAATTCTAAATTTAAAGTATTTCCAAAGAAAAAACATGAGTTCTATAAAAAAAACTTTATCCCTTTTGCACACCCTTTCTTGCAATGACAGACTTCAAAGTGCAATTGCTTGGGTTTTTGCAAGGCCAATAAAAGAATTTTTTTGAATTTGAAAGCTCATATCGTGCAATATATATAGTGTAAATTTCTAAAAAAAATTCTATATGTTTTCAAGTCAGCATACTATAAGATCCTACAATTATATATGCCCAAACATGTTGTTTTTCAAATTTTGATACTTGTACTAGGAATGATAGTTTTCGAGCGTTTTTGGTGAAGACAAAGTTAAAGAACTCCAAAGGTTAAGGGGCTAACCAAACAAAAATTTAGTTGCACCTAAATGTGACTAGTATGCAAAATAGTCCATCTAGATTTTTTCTTGAAATGTTGTCCTTTAACCCGTACGGTCTCGAGGCCATTTTTCTGTCGAAAATGACTCAAAACTTCCATTTCTGTTGCGTTCATTCATTCAAGAAAGAAAACATTGTTTTTCAAGATCTAATCATAAGATCTTATACTTCACTTATTTGTGATCATGTAGTAAGAATTGAACCTCATGAAGTTTGACTGTACGGATTGAAAGATATGAACATTCAAAGTTGGAAAAGGGAAGTTTTTTAAACATTGGCTTGCAATTTCAAATGACTTCAACTCCCATTTGTGGAAAGATTTTGCAATGAAGACTTTTGATTTATAGATTTTTTTTGCAGAATTGAGTCAAGAGTCTACTATAAATTTTGTTTCTTAAAAAAACTTAATTTTCATTCTTTAAGAAATTCTAAGCAGAAGTAGGTTCAAGGTTGAACAAAAAAAATTGTTTATAGCTCTAGGATGGGATTGAAACACAATAATCCCAACAGTAAGATTGTTCAAGCAAGCAAACTTAACCTTGTCAAACAATGTGTTTTTTGATAAATTGTGAAAAATGCATTCAAAAATGAAGTCTATAAGTTATTCTTTCAAAAAGATGCTCCAATTGTCCGAAAAATAAGATTGTCCATAACTTTCACATAACAAATCCAAATGGAATAAAAAAAAAACTCTTGATGTGTACAAAAATTACAATCTACAAGAAATAATTTTTTTTAATTTTTTAAAATTTTCTTTTGTGTGAGATGGTTTTTGACCGTTGCACCTAAAAAAGAACTTTTTGTGCCATAACTTTTTCTCTCAATCACGGATTGAAATAAAAATTGTATTTCCAAAATTCTAATGTATTTTCCTATGTTCACAAAAAATTCAAAAAATTCATGATAAATATTGAGATTGTAGGGGCTTGCAAAAAATCCATTTTGTCCTTCTAGGGAACTACAATGCTTTAGGGATTAAGGATGAGAGTTTACAATTGATTTTAGTTTACATACATTTCAATAAATGATTTGAGAATTCATAGTTTATTTATAGGTTATCCAAAAATGTATGCTAAATGAATGTAAATTTTCCTTTTGATTTTGAATAAAATCCAACAAAACTTAGACAATATATTTTACACCTAGGGCCTTGAAGTATGATTTTAGGTTATTTTATACTTTGAAGCAGATCCTTTGTGATGCAATATTTGTTGGATTATTGTGTAATATTTATTGAGAAACGTGCTTCACCACTAATTTGATGCCTAAAAAATTTTACAACAAATCTAAGTAGTAGTTTAAAAGCTATGCCTTAAAAGGGCATTTTTCTCACAATGGGGAGGTTTAAATAGATAGGTTTGATTGGTCTGAATTTTTTATACATATTCTAATCAAGCTTGTCAAAATAATCTTAAGATTTGAAAGGTGTGTGGACACATGATTTTGAATTWCAAGCTGTTGAAATTTAAGTTTTCTTCCTTTGGGCAATGTTCAATACTTAAAAAGTCCAATTTCAAAGGCTTGCAAGGTGCTCGTAAGGCTTTCAATTTTGTGTATTATTTTTACAATCTTGTTAAAATTATGTATAAAAACTTTTAGATCAATTGGACCTATCAATTATGGTTGCCWGAACTACGTCTATTTCAAAAAAATGCCCTTTTAAGGCATAATTTTTTAACCACAACTTAGACTATTGTAAAATTTTCTAGTGGCATCAAGCTAGTAGTGAAGTACATCTTTAGTAAAAAATTCACAAGAATCCAACAAATGTTGCACTGTAAATGGTTTGCCTAAAAGTGGAAAATAGCCTAAAATCATGCTTCACAGCTTTAGGGATAATATTAAGACCCATGCTCAAATGCTTATCAAATGATATCATAATCAATTCCATAAAGTGAAGTTTTCCATAACTATATGGCAATTCCTTTGGCAATCCTTCATATTGTTATTTGAAACAATATTTTTATTTGGACTACTTAAAAAATCAAACTAGCTCATTTGAAACTAGGAACTCAATATATTGAAGTTGCAATTGGAAGTAGGGCCTAAGAAATGACAAATAGAAAAAGGTAGTTTACCTAAAATCATCCAAATAATCGTATGAGTATAATGTCTATAATTAATTGGCAACATTTTTTTTATTTTGCTAGATCTTGTTGGGGAGTCAAAACTCAAAAAGGATTCTTGTTTCTTTTTCTTTTTTAATTTATTGAAATCTCAATACTTCTTTTGTAATAAATTGCTTTAAATAATATATCCCTCAAATGAGTTGGTTGAAAATTGATGGTACAAAACGCTAGTATTAAATATTGAAAATACTTGCCTTCGACCTAACAACATCTTTGTGCATTAACAATATACTTGGTCATTTGGCTTAGAATCTACAACTAGTCTAGTACCTTTAGTTAGAGTATAATAATACAAATAGTTAACAAAATTCTAGTTAGAGGACATAAATATCTATTTTCCAATTTTTAGGTGTGCAATATTTTGACATTGAATTCTCCATAGTGTGAGCTTCTAAACTTGGTTATACTTTTTCAAAAAATAAAGATATTTCATATGCATATTGATGGTGTATTGGTGTTTTTAACATATATTTTTCGTATCTAATTGAATTTTGAAAACCAATCAACAAAGGTTGTAAATCCCTTATCATGTCAACTCATAAAACATAACCAAAAAAATTCACCAAAATTTAAATTTAAAAAAAAAAAATTAAGTTTGATATGCTTAATTGAGATAGTGCAATAATTCAGCCAATTTTCATTGTGCATGACCAAATTTTTTAATTTCATTTTAGATTACGCAAAATTCTTTGACCCTTAAAAGATCCTTCAAGCCCTTTGGGCATTCTCATGTTGGGATAATCAAAGTTTTTGAATGCAATACTCAATGGTTCCTTGATTGGGTGGGCTTGTTGTGTTTCTACTTGTACAAAAATCACATATGTTGCATAAGTGCAACTCAATTYAAATTTCTTGATTTCTTCAAAAAAGATTGTTTGATCCAGAGGTTGGATCATAAAAAGCCTAAATTGGATCATGAGAAGCCTGAAGACATTGAACATGTAAAGAGAGTAGCAATGGCCAGTACATAAACAAAAACTTCCTTTGTTTCCATGCTTTTTTAGGTTGACCACCCTCATTTATTTAGTCAGTGACTTGAGAGCATCTCCACTCTTTCCTTGGAAAAGTGCCTCGCCAAATGGCTTTGGGCGGGCTCAAAGTCTCCTTCCAGGCTCCACCAACAATCAGTTCCCCACCCTCGCTCTCCATATCTTTAGGAGCTTTGCATTTTGATTGGTGGGAATTGTAATAATTGTTTGACTATTCTAAATGGGAGATAAAAACATGATAAGACAAGGATATGCAAGCTTGAGGAAGAGGTGAGCGGGCCCTCAAGGATTTCGAGTTGATGAAGAATTTGGGTGGAGCCAGGATGTTTTTTTTGGATTTTGAGTGTGCGGTGGGGGACGTTTCCAAGGGCGGGCTCAAATTGAGCGGCCGGAGACCCTTTTCAGGGCAAGAGTGGAGATGCTCTAACTTACTTAGAGCATACCCACAACAACGCAAGATATGGCTCAAACTCTGTCAATGGCCGGGCCCGGCCAAATGTGATGAAGACACCACCAAGAAGGGACTCTTGTTTGCACCGCAATATGATTATTTATTGTCTTTTATTTCAAGTTTCAAGGCACGTTTGAATAGAAAAGTCTTTTTTCTTTGTACTTACATATGAGGTGTCACCTCGGAATCTGGGCAAATCCAATTCCCAGTGTTGCTAGCCCGTGTTGGAGTGGGAACAATCACAACACCGGGTCCGGACAAATTAAAAATCCATTTCAATGGACAATGGCAATGTGTCCAGCTTGAGTCCAGGCGTGGGGATGCTCTTCAAGCGCACTTACTTGTTGACCCGGTGGGTAATTTGGCCGCTAGTGTCCAAAATTTCAATCCATCGGGGAGCATGTGAGTGAGCCCTAGTGCGTAGCCTGAGGAAGATTTTCAACCGATGCATGGGCAAATCGGCCAACTCACAAGAATATTCCAACACCACCGATATCGGTCAAGCTATTTCATTGGACATAAAACATTTAATATAATATCGTACTTGCGTAGTTGTTTACTTTGAATATCTTACTTGCATGAGAAGATCAATAGAAACTATTTAATGGAACTATTGAGAAGTCCTTTGTCTTTTTGGCTTCCGTTTTGTGGGAGCGTGGGGAAGTGTATATGCCGGAGCTTCAAAGTTTTAGCACTTATTTTATGCTGGCTTATTCTTGGAGCATTTTATTTGGGTTGAAATTTTGACCCAAGTTGCATATGATACTCCCAAACATTGATATGCACCTTAGGTCATGTGGCCAAATGTGAAGGGTGAATGGCTAAATCTTGCTTTGGTAACCGTGATATGCTAAGACCTCAATAATTTCAGATTTTTACCTTGCTTTTGAAGTACCAGTTCAATGTCTAATTTTGAATATTTTTATACCTTCTCCAAGTTATTCAGGATGCACTTCCAATGAGACAATTTTAAGACTCTCATCATTTACCGTTCAAAAGTTAGTTGTACAGTTACTGTCCATTATACCGGGGTTGCATGGGAAATGCCCTTACTTAGAGCATCCCCACCGCACACGGCCAATCAAGCAAACCCGGGGATTGGCCAGGCCGGCCCCATTTATTTCCCCCATGGCACACACGGGGAAGCCAAAAAGTTGGCCAGCCGTGGCCAATTGTAGAGGTCGGACGGCCAATTGGGGTGGCTTGCTCGTGAGGCGCTATGGGTGAATTTTGTTCTTTGCTCACTTTTTGAGGGACATTAATTGCTTCTCCATGCTTTGTGGGGGTGAGGTGGCGCCCGTAGAGGCCATGTTGACTTCCTCCCCGTGTCTCTAGGTGGAGTTGCGGTGGGGTGATAGCCAAAAAGGAAGGCCCGGCTCCCTCATTGGACACGTCAATTGAGGCCGGCCCACCCCTTTTGGCGGGGTGCGCAGTGGGGATACTCTTATGGCTGTAATTTTTCAACACCGACACTTAATTTGTTTTGATTTGAATTGAATCTTGACTCCAATTGACCCCGCCAGTGTGGGCAGAGAAAGGGCGGGAGAAGAGTGGCTGAGAAAGTCTTCCACGTGGACACGTGGACACGTGGGGAAATCGGACGCCATGTGCTGGTTATTGTCTGCATGATTACTTATCCACGTTTCTTAAGGGAGGCATGAGCTCCGATTACTTAAATTACTGTGGACTTTCTTGTACACTGAATAAGGTGAGTACACCCCCAAACCACCACAAATGGTACTGTGCCTAAGGGAGGCAATACATTTATGATCAAATAAGCAATTATGCATATTTGGAGCGTAAGTTTTTAGAATGTGGAATTTTTTCCACATAGAGAGTTTGGAAGGATTGCATATTTTCCAAAATCTTATTACATAAAACGAAATAACTATGAATTGTTTAGTAGAAGATTCTCTTTGACCTCTAATGGTGATATAGACCCTTCTATTTATGACCATAGGCTAATTGCAAAATTGACCAAGGGCTGATTGCAATGTTGACAGCCTTGCAACCAATCATAATGAGCCACAACCACTCTAAGGATTGTGCCATAACTTCATGAAATGAAAATAGTCTATAGATAGGAAATATGGAGGTGATTGGAGATGGGTTGTCTCCCTTAGTTACTATTATTAGGCTAGTCAAATTTTCATGTTCATATTATCTTGTTGGCAAGCAAAATATTATGAACAATGCACCAAAGAATGCGACATTTGATACAATATGCAAAAGTTATGAAGGGTCAAAGTTTGGTTGTGAAAATGTTTCTTCMAAATAGGTACGTAAATGATTTTGGAGATGGACAGAGTATGAAGATAGGAGTCTTAGATTAGGGGCGATTTTGGGTTGCCTACCTTAGGGTTTTTAACCACTACATGCCCAAACTGCGATCTTTGGCTACATAGAGATTTCGGGCACCTCACTATGAATGGACTTTTTCTTTTTTTTCTTTGAAATTTTCACGCAACATGAAAATTGCCAATCCCAATGGTTGAAATGTTATAATAAACAATCCACACACAATGTTTTGATTTTTTTTCAAAATTATTGAAAAATGAGTTAAATAAAGGACTTCAAAGTTTATTTTAGTGTAGAGATTCCATGATTGCCAGCAAACAAAAACTCTTCATCACTTTTGACTCGTTGATCAAAATGGAGTAATTCAAAGCTTCTCATGTACTTATAGTTGTAGATAATCATTTTCAAATTTTTAATTATGAAAAAAGTCATTTTTTCAAACCTGCCCGGACTGCCCGGAGATCAAAGAAAAGTACATATATTGCAATAACTTTTTAACCATGTAGTCAAAAGTCATGAAAATTGTTGGGCCTTAAAGCTACTCCTYGGACACATGTTGTATGAAAATTTCAAAGAAGAAAACTATAAACTCCATTTGTAGTGAGCTGCCCAAAATTGTTATGTTGCCAAAAACCGCATTTTGGTCCTTTAGGGGTTAAAAATTATTGATTTTTTAAATAATTCGAAATTGATTCTTTAGATTTATATCTAAGTGGAAAGATTTGAATCATTCTATTTTTATCATTGAGTCAAAAGTTATAAGGAGTTTTAGTTTTGGGGTAGTTTGCAGATAGTTATAGAATCTCTATTCCACAAAAAAGTTTGAAATCCATTATTTAATTCAATTTTTAAAATTCTTGGGAAAAATAAAAATCGTAGGTTTACATTTATTAATACAACATTTTAACCGTCGTGATTGGCATTCTTCAATTCCATAAATAAATTGTTTACAATTTAGTATTTTGAGTCATTTCCTACTTCTTTCTACTTACTATTTATTTTTTATATGTGGTACAATTCCAAATGATTTGAAATTTTTCAAGCATGTAACCAACTTGCCTTGAAGAATGAATCCAAAGAGTAACCTCCATTTTGGACATTTTTTCATACAAATGTGACCTTGTAAAGTGAAGCTTGCCCGTTTTTCCATAGGGCCAAGAATCAAAATGATTTTAGTCAATTCAAACGCTAATATCTTGCAATCTATATGGTGGAAAATTCTGAAATTTTTTCCAAATCTTTTCGAACCAGCGCACTACAAGATTCTACGCTTACATGTGTCAAAAAAAAATTCTCTAAAATTTGGTACTTGTATTAGAAATGGCAGTTTTAGAGTGTTTTTGGTGAAAACATAGTCAAAGCCATATAGGGGTTAAGGGGACCAAACAATTAAAGGGAATTATTGTGGAAAACTATAGATGGTTGAAACATGATGTACCATACAACCGGGGACATTTAAGTGACTATTGATGTAAAACAAAGGTAGATATCTATATAAGGAAAGTGAACCCAATACCAATCATTGACCTAACACCACCCAAATGTAAGACCCTTATTGATTTTAGAATTAAAATCTATGACTGTTGTACATGTCTTAACTTCACAATGAGTGAAGTTAAGGCATGTACTACTATCATAGATTCTCACTTAGAATCAGTGATAACCCTACATTTAGGTTGTATTAGGCCAACAATTAGTATTGCGTTCACCTACCTTAGTATAAAATGTTGACCCCTAAAGCGGACCATTAAATTTTGTCCCTTCGAGGGACAAAGCAGATTTTGAGCAGGTACTTAGGGTCTCAAAAAATTTCCTGATTTTTCAAAACTTTTTTCGATGATAGAAAATTAATTAGCTTTATTAAAATATAATTTTTTTTTCAATCGATGCATGGGAACAAAAGTTCTACTTAAAACAACTCAAAACAAGGGAGAGGGGGGGGGGGGGAGAAGGGTCAACAAAAAAAAATTCAAAAATTCGAATTTTGTTTAAAATTTTTTTCCTCATAGATTATATTTTTGTCTAGATGGAAGGCTTTTATTCATTCCATTTGGACTTGTTATGAGAAAGTTATGGACAATCTTGTTTTGGGGGGCAATTAGAGCATCTTCTTGAAAAAATAACTTGTAGGATTCATTTTTTACTACAATTTTTACCATTTTAAGAACAAAAAAAGGTTCCAAGTTGCTTAGTTTGAATGCTAGAAAAATCTTACCATTGGGATTAGTGCATTTTTATTCCACCTTAGAGATGTTAATATTTTAGATTTTCCTTCTAACTTGTACCTATTTCTATATAACAATGTTTTTTTAAATAAAGATTATTTTTTTGTAGTGTTTTTTTGAGACTTTGAACTCAATTGTCCACCATAAATATTTAAAGGATAAATCTTTGTAGAGCAAGAAATTAAAGTTAAGAAGGTTCAAAGGATAATTGCAAGAAACACTTGTACTATTTGTTGCGTTTTGGAACAATACTCATAAACTTTTCTGGAGTACTTTACAAATAGAAAATTACTTTTTAAAACTTTTTAAAAATATAGACAATGTATACACCTTTAAAATGAAGATAACCACCAAAGGAAATTCATAGAAAAATTCTCTAATTATGAGAACTAAAAAAGTGCCAAATCTCAAGAAAATAGGTGTTTTGATGTGAAAATTACTAAAAAGTAGTAGAAATAAGTAAACTCCAAAAATAAAAATAACCATTTGTTACAACTTTAAAGAAAAGGCTATCCACAAAAAAATCCACCAAAATAGTTATTTATATGTTTCAATATGCAACCTGTATACAACACTCTTTAGACCAATATAAAACACACTTGGAACATGATTTTGGAAATCCGTCTTTTAGAAAGGTGTATTTGTATTAGAAGAACTCGCCTACCAAATTTCACAATGTAATTCTTCAAAAAACGTAGTGGTTAGGCACGAAAAAACTCCAAATTGGCTAGTGTGACATTGAATCGAGCTCCATTTTTGGATAGTAAATTATTTTTGAAAATTACAAAAAAAAATCAGGCAAGGTCTATAGTAGTCATGAGTACCTTTTCTATATATCTTGAGTCATTTGGAGCCAAAACACAAAAGTTATGGCCAAAAATCAAATCAGCACGCAACGTGTGACGCAAAGTAGGACAAGAGTTTCTTGCAATCAACCCAAAGTCTAATAATCTAGTCCAACAATGTGTTGCAAAACTTGTTTTTTTCACTATAAACACAGATATCTTGTAATCTGTGCGGTCAAGAAATTTGAAGTGTTTTACACACATTTTCATACTAGTTAGGTGTAAGATCATAAGGTTAGATGTGCAAAAAAATACAATTTCCAAATTTTTTTTACTCTTTGCTATAGAAATGGTACTGTAGTTTTGAGTGTTTTTTTGCAGAAAAAAGGCCTTGATCCATTAGGAGTTAATTAGTGTGGGTCCCTTTAATATCCGTATTTARTGCAGATTTATGAATATAGCTAGAGTGGATCAACAATATTGTTTTCTCAGTAGTGATATGAACAGAGATGAAGGCCCCCTACGTGAAGGTTAGATTTGAAAATAATTAAGTCATTTTTTGATTAAATAGTGCCACTTGTTGATTTGCAATTGGTGTGAGGTGACATGGACCTTTTAGAATTTGATTTGATGTGGAAATTCAATTTTGACACCTATTTAAGTGTCGAATCAGACCTTCACATACGATGAAAGTAATGAATTGGATGAAATATTGCTCAAAATGGATCAATTTTTTTGGAAATAAGAACCGAGAGAAAATTGTATTCCAAAATTTAGCATTTTAAAAAACAGGTTAATGAATTTGGTGGTAATTTTGCAAACTTAACCCCTAAAGGACCAACATGCATTTTTTGGCAACATAGATTTTTTGGGCAGGTACATGTGACTAGAGATTTGCATATTTTGGGCTGAAATTTTAAAAGAATGTGGGGACAAGGAATATCTTTCATATGCACAAATTTCATTACATTCCAAAATATGAGTCAAAAGTTATTGCATAATATGTTGTTTGTTTCTCAACTCGGGYAGTCCGGGCAGATCTGTAAAAATCACTTTTTTAAGAAATAAAAATTTGAAATTTATTCTTCAGATTTATATGTACTCAAAAAGCTTTGAATCATTGCATTTCAATAGTTGAGATGAAAGTTATGAGGCTTTTTAATTTGTGGGCAGTTATGGAATCCCAACACCAAAAAAAACTTTGAAGTCCTTTATTTTACTGAAATTTCAATATTTTTGAAAAAAAATAATGCTATTGGATGTAGATTGTTTATTAAAACAGTTCAACCATTTGGATAGGACTTTTTTTAATTTTATRACTAATTTATTAACAATTTAGTATTTTGAATCATTCTCTACTTCTTTCTACTTACTATTTTTTTCCTATATGTTGTACAACTCYAAATGATMTGAAAATTTTCATGTATGTAGCCAACTTTCCCTGAAGAATGAATCCAAGGAAGCACAACCATTTTGGACATTTTTTCATAATGATATGACCTTGTGGAGTGCAGCTGCCCGGTTTTCCACAGGCCAAGAAAAGGATTTTTTCCCACTTCAAATGCTAATATCTTGCAATCTATATGGTGGAAATTTCTGAAATTGTTTCCACATATTCTCAAATTAGAGTACTACAAGATCCTACGGTTACATGTGTCAAAAAATGATTTTTTTTTCAATAATTTGGTACTTGTACTAGAAATGGCAATTTTGAAGCATTTTTGGTGAGGACATAGTCAAGGAACTTTAGGGGTTAAAGCAAACTATTGCAATAATACTAATCCAAACTATGAATGATTTCAAAACGAACAATACCAAATGAGGTGTTTTGATTTTTCATCCAACTCTTTATTGCTTGCATATGTAAAATAAAAACAATGGAGATCCATTTTGAGTGGTTTCACATTAGAACATTGTGATCTACTAGATGCTATTTATCAATTGATATTTCCTAGATGTGAGCCTAAGGGGTTTGAGGCATGAAGGTTTTGAAGGAATTTATATTCCTTCATCTCAATTTTTGGCAAGATATTTTGATGTAGATAATTATACTTGAGCATTGAAAACTGACAATCTAATGGTCTATATTTACTATGAGTTTTGGTTGTTAGAAATTTTTGAGTAGGAACGTTCTTTACTAATTGTATTTGATATTGTATATTTGATATTTGATAACCTTCAAATACAAATAGTTATTTGTATATTTGATATTTGATAACCAAATATTTGATATTGTATACAAATAGTATTTGATATTATAATGTATTCTTTTTTTTATATAAGATGCATCATGAATCTATTGAACAACCCAAATCTCCAATGAACTCTTCATTTGTGATGGACTTTGAATGAGGATTGTCATTATTATTTTTTACAAACAAAAAGAAGTAATCCATGGATGCTACAAAGGATGTTTTGTATTGTATTTTGGTAGTCCCTTGGTCCTTAATCTTGAAATGAAATTTTGGCTGCATAAAAAAAAATTTGAACTTGAGTCCAAGCTAAGGAAATAGAGCTTATAAAATGAAGTTTCTATCTAATTTGGAATTTGGAAAATTCTTAAAAACAAATGCTTCGTTGCAATTTGAACATTTAACCTATTATACCCAAGGCTCTTGATTTTTTATTACACATTGAAGTTGAAATACTAGTCTTTTTGTCCTCAATTGGGGCAAGTTAGGCAACAAGAAAAACTATTTGTATTTGAAGGTTTTCTCTTGAATTTTCTTTAATGAATTTTCAACCACATTTCAAAGCAATTTATCAACTTGAAAAAGTTGTTAGACAAGTATATTTTGCTAAAGAAAATTGGAAGATGACCTATGCAAGTAGATAGGCATGGAAAAAACTTTCAAAATTTTAAAGTAAATATCAACACTTTGAAAATTTGGCACAATATACTTAGGTATATGATTTTACGTTTGGATTACAAAAATCAATAACATAACATATSTTTCTAGCTACTAGGTTTGAGATCAAAAACACATTTCACCTCATGATTCTTCACTTAAATTTTATGCAATTCTTATTGCAATTCGTATCTTCATGTCGCCAGTAACTTTGCCATTTACTGCATACGTCCAAAAACTAGACCCGGGTAGGCAACTCCCATATAATATGGCCTTGATTATAATCACTTGTAATGCGTTTTAATCCAATCGTAAGGGATATAATTTGTTTTAATGTAGAATAATCTTGTAGCCCTTTTAACAAGGAATTCAAATATGTACTTATGTTCATGAATTGAATATTTTTGAAGACAATAATAGCATTAAAAACCCAATTATATGAGTTTTTTTAATACATGTATCATAAGCCAAGGTAGGCAACTTTCGGGGATTTAAGAAAAAAAAAATTTTAAGAAGAGGGAACTTTTTGTATGCATTTTTAGAAACTATGCATAGGTATTTCAGTTCTTCATATATATTATGAGTTTTTTTCTAAAATGTATGCAATTTAAAATTTTCTACATTTAATTTTTTTTAAATTTGGTCTTCACCTAGCTTTTGGGTCTTTTTAATTTGATATAATTTTAACAAAAGCCATCCTCTGAGCTATTTTAATGCCGATGACCCCTGCATATAATACAAGAGTTGCGTACCCGAGAAACCAGACAACCACCATTTCCATTTACCGAGCAATTGTACGATTGAACTACCAATTCAATTGTGATCGGAACAAAATTTTGTATCACCAACCAATGAATGCACATAGAGCGGTGAAAGACTGCAAACCTTTTTTAAATAGATTTCAGCTTCATCGCCTTTAAATTGCAATAAAATTTGTAGGAAGAAATCTTTTTATTTTTTTTTAAAGTTGAATTTTAACATGAAATTTAATAATCGAGCCAAATTTCAAAACCTGCAAGTCTCTATATTTATGTGGAGAAAAATCTGAATTTTGTCTATGCGGTGATTGGCAAGTTTATACTACTGACACTAAATAGTTAAATTAGGTTTTTCTTTACTAATTTCTTGACAATTTACACTGTAAGAAATATTTTCTATTATTGTGCAAGGATGCGGTAATTGGTAGATCTCAATATCAAGACCTTATCTTAGAGAGTTTGTACAATGATCATTTTTATGTGGTGTCGAAGTTCACAAATAAAGCCTCTTTTTGCTTGCTTTTTGAAACATGTAAAAAATGATTTTGGTGGATTCCTTTGGTGAATGTCCATCTCCACAAAGTTTTTGAAAATGCCTAATTTTTATTTTATTTTTAAAATTATTTTCCATTTTTTTCTAATTTAAACATCAATTAGTATGTATTTTCTTGTGGTTTGGCACTTTTCTAGTTCTCCTACTTAGAGAATTTTTCTATCAAATTCCTTACTACTGTAGTTTCTTCTTAAAGATATATACATTAGTTATATTTTTTGAATTTTTCAAAAATTATTTTTCTAACTTTGAAGTACTCCCGAAAAAATCAGCCAAACTCAACAAATAGTCCAAGTGTTTCTTGCATTCACCTTCATCCAATGTCTACATTTGAATTTTCTTGTACCTTCTCAAAGTGTTTTTGGATGTGCTTCCAATGAGACAATTTTCAAGTCTTAATTATTTTCCATTCAAAAGTTAGAATCATAGTTAGGATACCAGTAGGATTAAGGATGCTCCTAGGCAACCTAATTGTTAAGGCAACCTAATTTCATTAMTTTGTGTAACAATTTGGAGGATCAAGGGATTAAGTCTATTTTGGAATAAGTGGTTGCTAGTTTGAGTTAGGTTTGTGAGTATAATAGATGAGCATTTGCAAAGGGTCAATAATGCCAAGTAGTGGTTTATTTGCCTCATTTGTAAAGAATGTTATGAATGTGGGGGTTCTTGCATTCTAGAGGAGTATAAAGGCCTTAAGTGTTCGTTGTTAACAAGATTATTGTAAAATGTGTGCAATACAGGATTAGAAGGTGAAATTTAGGAAAACCAAAGGAAGAAACTCCTTGAAGCACCCAAACTTGATTTGATGGAATTAGGTGTTGTGTTTCTTTTGTATTAAGGTGGGAAGTACATACAAGCACCCATTTAAGTATTCAATATTAATTTGGGGAGGTTAAACATGTCTTTTCAATAAAAAAAAATTCCATTGACAAATGGGACTAGCATCTAATTCAAGTTATTTCATATCTTTTGGAGTTGTGTGGAATTACTTATGAATTTTGTAGTTAAATGCAGTGGTCACTAAAGGCGTCCACTTCTTGAAACATATGTTGTTTGTATATTTTCGGTGCAATAAAAAAAATGTACAAATAATGTACATTCCATGAAGTAAACGCTTTTAGAGTCCAAGCGCCTCACGAACATCTAACATTGCTTCTACAAACTCGGATTCACTTAGTGATTAAGGTAGTTTGTTGTAAAATTGACCATTTAAGGGCTGGTACACCCATTACAAAAATTGAATCGTGCAGAAGGCCACAAGTTTCTTTTGCAACGGTGCTATTAGAGATTTTTTTTTTTTTTTTTCTTTAAAATTTTTTTTCCTGAGAAAACATGGCATTACTAGTGCCATATCAGATTTCAATTTAAAAAAATACCTTTTCAAATTTTTTTTAATAATTTTTTTTTTTGCTTTTTCTATATTTGTATCGATCCCCCGGGCAGAATTCTAAATGGCCATGGGAGGGTTTAGATTTTTTGTGATGTTTTTATAGGTTTTTGTGGGCAGAAATAGTATTAGCTCCTCATCAGAAAAAGAAAAATGGATGTAGAACTTAACTCAAGTGGTCTCATAATTTTCCAAGTAATTTTTTTAAACATATGAATTTTCAAAAATTGGGTGCATAGGTACCTATTTGTGACTATAGGTCTCCCAAAATCATTCCACTTGCAACTTGCAAAGAGATGGGGCATTTTTGTTTGGTTGTGTTTGGTCCTAGTCTAGGTGATCATGTAGTGTACTTTAAATAAAGAGATGGGACAAAATGATTGACTCTTACAACAAAAAAGCCTATCTCTTGAATTTTTTTTCTCAATTCACTCAATGGTTTATGTGGTCCATCTGAGGATCACCTCATATATCCATTGTACAGCTATTTATATGGACGATTACAAGGAAGTAGGCAGTTTTATAGCACACCGCTATAACTCTGATGTTACGTATGAGAATTGAACTATTGAAATAAAAATAGCTGGCAAAACTCAAAAATGTCCCCAACACTGGCTGGTCATTGCGTGCAACGTACAGGAGGACCCACATGGAAAAGATCGTGCCCTCTGTCACACAATTGCGGCTTTGATGTGTCATCCCTTCCCTTGACGTCCTTGGGTTCAGGAATCCGACAATTGCAGAATTACTGTAGGATCGATCACGTGCTCCACTTGCACAGTTGTACACTGATTGCATGCATTCACCTTGGGRCGCAATTTCCTGGCTATTTGGAGGTAGCAGTTGAACCAAATTTCGAAAGACCCCAAGTTGGTTCTCTCTTTTGGACTGAAAAAACTATTGTAGCTTTGGGCTGTTTGGTGGTAACTTAGCTTTTCCTTGCATAAAAAACATGCTTGCGACTTCGACCTGAATTTGTCGGCAGCTTCATAACTCTTCCTCCACGCTATTGGTGAGGAGCTTTTCTTCAGAAGTGCAGTAGTGTTGAGAGGAATTTGCGGTGTACTTTGAAACAAATCCGAAAATTTCTTGACGACCAGGTGATGAGAGGTTGGTTGGTACCTGAAGGAGTACGTTAGTAGAGAGTGGGGTGAGTCGTGCAGATAGAAGTTGAAAGGATTCTTGAAAGTATCCTGTTTGGTTGCAGGATATATATACATCTTYTGAGGCGTCGGAGAAGACGGCAGTGTGTTCCACTTGGTTTCTGCGCCCTTGCTGCTTTGAAGAATTTGTGTCTTAGTTTCCTTGAGTTGTGTACAACAGTCTTCCGAGAGGTTTTGCGGTGGAGTGGCTCTTTCTGGAAACCTGTCTTTTTTTTGTTTCGAGCGCCTATGAGCGGAAGCGGTGGGTCAGCGTGAGTATGGTTTTCACCGGTATGGGTGAAGTACGTCGCATCTGAGAGCAGATATTAATCTCCACACAAAATACTTGCAGAGTAGGATTTGAAACGCGACTGTTGTGACATTCTTTGCAGGTGTTTTTGATGCTCGCACGCACCTTCACGAATAACCGCACGGAAGCTGGGTAGCCTCCGCAAGTAGAAGCTTTCTTGGCCGCAGGTTCTCCTTAGAATTGCTGACTTCCATCGACATAGAGAGCGGTGTTCACCCGTGGGAATTCCTTGGGAAATAATACTGCAAACAAATCACCTCAGGTTCAGTACGCAGTCGGAGAGTTCAAGACCATYGCTGTGCGAATGGAAGCGATTTGGCACACCGGATATGAGTTTTCTAGGAGAGGGCTCGTGATTTGAGGCGAGATTCTGGACCTAGGTTTGGGAACAAACCACCGAGTTGTGTTKGCTGAAATCGGGAACCTTGGCAACTCCAGATGGTCTTCTTGAAGCAATTGGTTGTGCTTCTGCTCCTCTACAATTTCGTTTTTATATTACCTGCGAGCTCGGAGTTCTTGAAAGCTGGAACAAGAAGTTCCGCTGTGGCCGCCTTTCCTCGAAGGCTTTTGCAAGTACTGAATCCATCGTGTCCTCTCGATTTTTCATTCCTTGAGAAGTATCAATGGATCAAGGAATCTTGCGCTAAAGGAGCGCGATCGCCGGGATGCTGTACGTCTGCGTTGTCCGGCATGGGGTTGGGCATGGCCAAGTATCTGAAGGACACCGGGAACTTCAATCTCCCGGATGCGGCCACATCAGAGGCATGCTTGGGCAACTTCCACATCGAGCTGCAGCGGATTGGGGTGACACAAGACATTGTCGGAGAGTGCTTTCTGCAACAGCCGACTCCAAACAATTACAGCAGCGCGCAATTCGTCTTCAACCCTCTGGAGTGCCAAAACATCAGAACTGCGGAGGACTTTCAAAGAATTGCGAATGCCGTCGATGCGACGGCGATAAACTCGTCTTGCACGCCTACYCTTTATCACGACCAATGTAGCTTATGCGTCCAAGATATGTATGCAGCGATTAACCAATTGGCAAGCATGAATTCGACGGCGGCGTTGGATTGCTTCGACTCTGTGCTCGTTTATGTCGCTGGTGTAATCAACGCGAATGGCCCCTGGGATGAGTACACCGCAAATTGCATCTTCGCGGTCCCGCTTGACGATGGCAGCGATGGCTCTCGCAAGAGTTTGCTCCTCGGCCTCGGARTTTCCATGGCAATTATCGGGGTGCTCTTCCTTTGCGGGGTCGCTTATGGCGTCTGGCAGCACCGGAAAGAAACGGCGATTAACCGTGAGTTTGTACTGCGCAACAACACCATGTTGCACTCCAGTGGCTCCTCCCTCATGTGGTTCAAATGGACGGACATTAAGGCCGCGACGCGAAATTTTGCACGGGATGCTCTCCTGGGCGAGGGCAGTTACGGGTGCGTGTACAAGGCAACTTTCAAAGACGGTCGCACCTTGGCTGTGAAGCAATTCCGGAACTGCACGCCCGAAGGTGACCTGGATTTTCTTAACGAAGTGGAGGCGCTGAGCAAGCTGAAGCACAAGAACCTTGTCACTCTCCAGGGCTGTTGCATTGCAAGCAGCAGGGGCTCGGGTCATCAACGACTCCTGTTGTACGATTATCTTCCCAACCGCAGCTTGGCGGACTATCTCTTCAATTCCACGAAACCTACCCTAACGTGGCCGCAACGAGAAAGGATCGCCATTGGCATGGCACAAGGCCTCGCGTACCTCCACACGGACGCCAAGCCCCAGACCATCCACCGCGACATTAAAACCTCCAACATACTGCTGGACGATCGCTTGGAAGCGCACGTCGCAGACTTCGGCCTTGCCAAATTCGCCTCCGAGGAAGACTCCYTGCGGACCTCCCACATCCGAGGAACTCTAGGTCACGTGGCCCCGGAGTACGCTTTGTATGGCCAGTTGACGGAGAAGAGCGATGTCTACAGCTTCGGCGTGTGCTTGCTGGAGCTTCTCAGCGGCAGACAAGCTCTGCAACTCGAACAAGAATCGAAGGAAATTCCRGCTATGGCGGAGAGCTTTATTACTGAGTGGACATGGTCGGTCGTTGAAAAAACGAGCATTCTCGATGTGATCGATCCAAGTATTCGCAATGACAGCAACCAGCAGGTAAGTGCGGCCATGGAGAGGTTTGTCATGGTCGGAATGATGTGTGCGCATGTCATGGTCGCCGTGAGGCCGACGATGAACGAGGTTCTGCGCATGCTGGAAGGCCATTGCAAAATTCCTTACGAGCGTGTGCTGGAGCGCCCGTTGCTGCCGCTGTCTTGCAAGGTCTTGGATCTCGAAGGATTAGCGCGTTACGAAGCATTGGAGTCGCCTTCCGAAATGAAAACCTAGTGTCTCCTTCCTGACTTGTGCATGCCCTAACTTGTGCAGAGTTCTAAATTAGGTAGTGATTCCGAACTAAGAAATCTGGACAGAAAAAGAGCAACTCGTAGTACTACGGAATTAGAAACGTCAGTTAGGTTAGTGCTTTGAAATTGGTACCTCTACAAACGGCTCGTTTGAGGTCACCAAGAATCCGTTGCTTGGCTGCAGACAATCGTTCTGAGAGCATCGTGATCTGAAAAATAGAGCATTGACAGAAGCATTCAAAAGGAAAGTGCTGATACAGAAGATCTTCACGAATGTCGTTGCATGACGCAAAGTAGCATGGACTACAGCTTGAAACTTCTCCCGAAATGGATCTCGTAGGGTTTGCGCGTTATGAAGCACTGGAGTCGCCTGCGGATGTCAAAAACYTAGCTACCTTACTTTTGCACTACCAGTACACTTGCAAAAGGGRACAACTTCGATAAAATCTCGACCGAACAAAAGTGACTATCAGTAACCACACTTATAAGCTCCTACGAAATTAGAACTGTRAGATAGGGTTTGTGGAAATTGGCATCTTGCCGACGAGCTCGTTTGACGTAACCAAGAGCTCGTTGCTTGACTGCAGGCGGTCTTTSGTTCCGAGAGCATCGCGATTTGTATATTACTGTGAATTTCTAGTTCAAATAGAAAAAATATAGGTCAGCATTCACAGGTGCTTTTCAAAAGGAAAGAGTTGGTGAAGACGATCTTACTCAAATTCTTCATGTTCGCTTCTCAGCCATTATCAATGAGACAGATGGTTTTAGCCACTCACTATCAAAAGTATATTGGATGCAGTTAGCCTCATCTTTGTGGATTTACAGAGTGGAAGGTACAATTAGGTTGGCATTCCGTGTACCATAACCAGGCTCACAGCTCTTCAAATCTCAATGTCGCCTTGACCTCGTTCTAAGCCGCTCTCCCCACTTGTGAGATGTAGCTTCTGTTGATGCAATGTTTCCTCCCCTTAGGTCCAGAGCTTATCAAATACAGATCATCGCTAGCTTTCGATCAGCTTCGAGACGACAAGATGCWTACTAACCGCACTCAAAAACGACGTGCAGACACCGCAGGAATCCCCACGATTTCCGCAGCAAGAACTAGGCTCCTGAAGTAGCATATGTTAACCCATGTGCTTGCGCTTCATGCGTTACTCTTGCTTCTTTTCTTTTATAGTTGTCAACTTCAGAGAAGCGGACAACTCTTCTTCGTCTAACATGTCTAACAAACTCTTTCGATGCTTCTGCTCGACCTCCTCCACCCTTCGCACAAGCTCCGCTTCTGTGGGTTGCAGCCTCCTCGAATGTTCTGCTTCTATGGCCAGCAATGTTCCGCGTCGATGGCTTGCAGCCTTCGCTGATGTTCTCCTTCTCTGGCATGCAAGTTCTCTCGATACTTCTGCTCATCMTCCTCCTCCCTTCRCCTAAGCTCAAGCCTAATAAGAGCTTRTGCGATCTGTTTRTCGACAAGGAGAACTTTCCGCAACATCAGTTCTTCGTCAGGCAATATCTTGTCATTAGGTTGTTGCTTAATGCRATCAGGAAAGAGTRCATTACTWCTACCCWATTGCAATGCCTRGTTGGGAGGGATTGTCGAAGAATCCAAAGCTCCAGGCCATACATTTGCTTGAGTAGACGACGTCGAAGACTCTCGGTTGAATTCTTCGTCCAAATGAATGGCTTTGATATCCTTGACCTGTGCTTGAAGGACAATAATCTTCACCATCGGATCATACCATTCCTACGGAAAAGCTCCCGGAAGGTCCTTCAAATCCTCATTCCATTTCTTTTTCATGTCCATTCAAGCGCTCTCATCCTTGTCCCAAAACAAGACGGGATGCTCTTCGCACTGGCACTGTAACAAAGTCATGGAACTTCCTCAGAGCTATGTACGCCTTGTAAAGCAAATCCCATTGTTGCTGGGCTGACATCTCAGTTCGCTCAATTTCACGTCTTCTCCGAAATTGTTCTGCAACAAAGCGAAACCATCTCTTCTCGGATTTTTCCTACGCTTCCAGCTTCAATCTCAAAAAAAAGCTTCCTCTTCGTCGCAGGACCAGTTGGAAGCCCTGACTCTTTTTTCCTTGCCTTTGCAGTGCACGCTGTCAGTGAAATCATCTTTCGCTCTCGATTTGTGGAAGCTCTTCGCTTGGCTTGCAATTGGGCGGCGCAGGATTCCACATTTCGAGGTCGTCGACACTTCGGCAGATGACTGGCTATGGCCTTTCGTAAATGTAAATGTRAATGAACTTTTTAACTCATGTAAGAACTTCAAAATCCAATACATAACATTCTTAACTGGGTGTGTATCCTCCCCCCAGGTGGAGGTATAATCCTCCGCTATATACTCGGGGGAGGATTAAGGTTATAATAGAAGCAATTTCATTGGCTGGCCTGGTTGGGAGAGAGTGGGCTGTCAGACTTCGACAACCTGATTGGTTGTTGGGGGGGCTAGATTTTGAGAAGCAAAAGGCCCCCCCCAATGAAGGTTAAGAATGTTATGTAACTTTCAATCTTTCAAACCGTAAGGGAGTATGCTCTAAAGCGACCATTTACGTGCCGGTCCACTTTTTTTTTGTAGGTTTTCGTGGACATAAATATTTATAGCTCATTTTTCAGAGAAAGAAAAAAGGATGTGGAACTTAGATCAAGTGGTTTCATATTTTTCCAAGCATTTTTGAATTACATATGAATTTTTAAAGATTTGGGGCATTGGCACCTATTTGTGACCATAGGTCTTCCAAAATTTGTCCACTTGCAACTTGTAAAGAGACGGGAGAAAATGAAAGACAATGATTGGCTCTTGCAATAAAAGAGAGTTTTTTTTATTTTACCTATTCAAGACAATCTTTGATAATGAGTACATATTGGATTTCAATTGGTGTCTATTATAGATGAATTTCTTTAGTAGATTTTAACTCTTATTTCGTTTGTATACAATATTAAAATGATATGCTTAGTTACTTTAAAACCTTTTTGTAATCACCAACAAGAATAAGAGAATTAAAAATAGTCTAAAAATAGAAACTAAGTTCAATGTTTGAAGTGTCTCTAAAAGGTGTAATTGTTACTCAACCCACAAAATGAATGCCCAAATAACCATTTTACAATCACTGCCCAACTTTAGGGGCTGTTGCATTTTTCAATTTTTATTTTTTTTGAAATTTCATATTTTTCTTATGTACTTTGTCAAATTGTCTTTCCATGTCCAAAAATATAAATTTGGTTTGCACAAAAGCTCTGCATTTAGTGATTTTTGAAAGTCATATACTATAAAAAATGCTTACTTTGGATTGTCTTGGGGATGAAACCTATCTGATTAACCCCTAATGCAATAAACTGCGTTTTTTGGCAACATAGCAATTTTGGGCAGCTCATTATGGATGGAGTTTTTTGATATTTTTTTTTGAAATTTTCTCACAACGTGTGCCCAAGGAGTGCTTTAAGGCCCAACAATTTTCATAACTTTTGACTACATGGTTAAAAAGTCATGGTATGATATGTTGTTTTCATTGCTCGTCAGGCAGCCCCGGCACCAAAAAAACTTCTTGAAAAATCACTTTTTTTTAAAATTAAAATTTGAAATTGGTTTTCTAGATCTATACATACATGTAAAGCTTTGAATCATTCTATTTTGATAGTTGAGTCAAAACTAATGAGGAGTTTCAGTTTGGAGTAGTTTGCGGGTAGTTATAGGATCTCTACTCTACAAAAAAGTTTGAAGTCCATTATTCAATTCAATTTTTAATATTTTTGGAAAAAATAAAAATAGTAGGTTTAAATATTTTATTAAAACATTTTAACCATTGGGATTGGTATTTTTCAATTCCATAAATAAATTATTTACAATTTTTTACTTTGAGTCATTTTCTATGTTTCTCTACTCACTATTTTTTTCCTATATGTTGTACAATCCAGTGAAAAGACGCGACACAGTTGTGTGTGTCCTCCCCCCAGCATTGAATTTTGGAAGCCGTTGATTGTAAAAAAGGGAAAATGGACCCCCCTTGAGCGCCATCGATTCTGCCCGGGAATTCCGCTCATTGAAGGCCGTTGATGGGTTATTTTCATAAAAGTAACAGACCCAACTACCGTAGATGTCACGCCGACAGATCAGAAATTCAGGACCGTTGATTCAGGACCTGATAGGATTTGGCGCTCCAAAATCTTGGTTCACCCCTATCCTGACGTTCGTACTCCAGAGTTCAGAAGCGTGGGATTGTCGATGTTGGATGTGGGAGCATTGAACGACTTGCGTGAGTGTGCTTGATCTCGTCATTGCATTTAGGGTTTGCTTGCCCACCTTATTGTTTGTATTCAATTGCTGATTTCATGGACAGGTGAGGCTAGTTGGCCAAAGGCTGAAGGAATTGGATTTAGTAGCTGCTGAAGCTGGGGCAGGCGTGTAACCACTTCTTCCCCCTTCTGTTTTGTTATTTGGGTTTGAAAATTGAAGTTAGGGAATGTGTGATTTCTGTCTTCAAATCCTAAATCCATCTACCATCTTTGATTTGTGAAGCTAATCCTTGGTTTTTTGTTCTTGCAGGAGGGCTGATTGTGTACAAGCGCAAATTAGGCACCTTAGAGGTAGCTTAGCAGCAGTGAGATATTAGTTCAAGTAGTAAGGTGTTAACTTCAACTATTTTAAGCTATTTTCAGAATTTTCTTGTGCTAGGCAAGAATCCAATGTAATTTCCTTGATTGTCAATGAACAATCTCTTCTTTTGCTTCACAATGGTTATCCGTGGACTACTTGTTTTGTTGCTCATTGCCTCATTGCTGCTGAATGGTTTGCTTGTCCCTTGTTTTGCTTGTCAATGTTGTAGAGTTTGATAGTTTCATTTTTCATTTTTTTTAGCAGGGTTTTAGAAATCTAACCCTGTCTCTTAGCTGGCACCCCCTATGTCTCACGTTATTAAAGGATCCGCAAGGAAAGGCAAAGGGAAAATGAGATCTGAAGACATTGAAGCAACGTAGACGCCTTTAGTTTCACAGCAACCATGTCCCTCTCAGGAAGTACTTGTTCTTCAAGAAACTCCTGCTTCCCAAATGCCTCCTTCTAAAACCCAAAAGCCATCTACTTCAAAGTTAAAGGCTATCAGGAAGCCTCCAATTCAAAAACCTATGGCAGAGATTCCTGCCCCTAGGAAACCACGAGCTCCTATTCCACCAAAAGAGATGGAAGTCAGCGTCACTATTTCTGTGGGCAACGATGACATACCAACTGAATTACTTGAAAAGGTCCATGACTTTCTTCAAAAAGAGTGTTTGTCAGGTTTATGCTCTATCAAGCGTGGCAATGGTTTGATGAGGTGTCATTTGCAGACGGTGTGTAGACTTCTCACCTCTTCTGCTGCTATGGTCAGCAAAACTTTGGCATTACCTTGGATGGGATGATCCAAAAAAAGCGCCACCTAGGCACCACATTCTAACAAAGGCTCTTCGCAATACAAGTCTGCATACTTACATTGGAATGCTTGGTTATTGTAGCAAGGACAAAGGGCAAGAACACTTCAATTGCATCCAAAAGAATGTCACCGATGCACAATTGAAGGAAGGTGAGGAGGAGTACATCAAGTATGGTACTTCTTTTGCCAAGAATTGTATTGTTCTTACTTACAAGAATTTGATTGAGCGAGCTGCTACATTTTGTAGATTCAAACTCCGAAAACAATTAGAGAGCTCTCTTCCGGGAACTCTCCTCCCTATGCTTCAATCGGGACAGTATATTCCATTTGCTTTTTGGGTTCTTCCAACCCGCCAAGGAGGCATGGAGTTTACAAGGGTAGCTGCGTTGTAGAAATGTATGTTGAATCCACAGTCTGTGGAGATGGATGATGTCACACAGATATTCTTTGAGCACACCAACCCCGGATCTCGGCTAGCAGACTTGGGTCGCCAACGTCTTGCTGCAGAGCTTGATGAGGCACGTGAAGGTGCACCTCATGAGTACGATATTCCAGATATATTTTTTCTCTGCCTTTTCTCTTGTTTTCATATTTCTAGTACTTTATCTTCATCTTTGTTAATGTTTTTCTTTGTTTCGTGTTTTTTCCTTGTAGGTGACATACATATACCACCGTTACATGAACCGGTGATTGTTCTTGATGCATCTCAAGACAATCTGCTTCCCCACGATGACAAGCTGGAAAAAGATCCACAACACTCGCTTACAACAAGATGCCCTGCCATGTTTATTCCAATGGTGTACGGAGATCATGATGTTGCCAATGATCTCACAGTGTAGTTTTTGGCTTGGAGAACTTTCTACATACGAACTAATTTTGACTAAGTTTTGGGGTTGGAGAACTTTGTGCTTTTTTTGTGATGCAGATGGACACTCATTTTTTGCCTTTTCCCTTCTCTCATAAGCATAGTCATTCACTCAATGTTCAAACTTCTTGTTTGTTCGAAATCTGGAATTTTGAAGACTTTCTATCATGAATTTTTATCTCAAATCTGAATTTTTTTGAGACATTCTCAAAACCTGAATTTTTGGAGAGTTTGTAAAAATCTGAATTTTCTGAGTTGCTTGTTAAAATTTGAATGTTTTGAGTTTTTCATAAAAATCTGAATTTTCTAAGTTGTTTGTTAAAATCCTCACGTGCTTTGATTCTGGATTTCAATCTGTCATTCTGCATTTGAATTTCCTGGGTTCTGATCGAGAATTGAGAAGGGGACGACTGGGATGAAATTCACGGACCTGGAATTGGAAAGGCTCTGTGTGTGGGAAGAATTGCACTGGATTGTGAAGCGTGAGGGGATTTACTCAAAGATTTGACGCCAATCACGAAGCTATGGAGGTGTGTAAAATTGGTATTGCATTGGAATTTCATATTGTGGAAGGACCCATTTCGGTCTCGCTTGGATTTTTGCTGTACTGAGCAAAGGCTCTACAAATGATGTTGCTGTGCTTTTCAATAATTCCGTCTCGAAAATTTAGGCGCAGTTCTAGCTGTTCAATTGTGGAATATGGGCCGTAGCTCATTTTGTGCAGCGGTGAGACGGTTCAATTTTTTGGTTTCCAGGGACGAATTTTTGTCAGAGAACCGTTTTATTACCATGATTGTGAGAAACAATTGATGTCTGATTGCGTGCCCCGGCAACAACTGCGCAATCTATCGATACCCAATCAATTATGTTTTTTTCTTCATCAGTTCGCTTCCCACCGAATATCGATAATTTTGATTTGATTTTTGGTTGTGATCAAACTCAGAATTGATCATGCCTTCACTAAGATTAGGATTATTTCTTCATACACTTTAAGAGTAGGAAACAGTAGTGGTTTTGATTTAGTGATTGGGGGGTTGTAACAAGCCTGTTGTTGTGGGTTGTTGTGGTTGGCTGCTCCAATTTCACGATTAGTAGATGTCTGAGTAGTTTAGATGGCGAATTGTTTGGAGCATTGTAGTGGGAGGATAAATTGGAGGGGGCAAAAGTATTGGGCACTTCGCAGCCTTATTTTCTCTCCATCTTTAACACGGATCTCCATCATTGGAAGAATGAAGATGAGTCTTCAATGACACCGTTTAATTTTCAATGTTGAAAACCTTTACCCACCTCCTTTGAGGTGGTGAGGCGGGTGACATTTTCCAGCATTTGAAGAGTGTGAGTGTGCCAGATGCCAACAACGAGAACCTAGAATGGTCGAAGTGGATGGTTTAAAACCTGAAAATCTATGACATAATTATGAAAGTTGCAAATAGGGGAGTCAAAGTTAATTTGAGCAGCAATTGGTTGCTTTTCGCAAAGGAGATTTGATAACCCCTACTTGATGCAGTAGGGGTGTCAACTGGAAGTTTGCAAGTTTGTTACCAAATTGGGTGCAATTGGAGTCTTCTTTCATTGAAGTACTAATTTTRAAGTGCAGTAACCGCATGTAGGAAACACGATTATGAAATCACCTTCATCTACAGTTCAGCTCTGACCCGCCCCTGTTGTGTGTGCAGAAACTTGTGGTTACTGGATCAACAAGAGCTCTTTCAAATTCTCCTGCAGCAACACAATGGGCACTATCCCTTTCCCTTCCAACTCTTAAAACTTACCCACACGAACGAAAACCAAGATGCAGGAGCTTGAAGCAGTTCACAGGAATTCGGTGCACAACCTACGCATCCCATGGTGGCCCACGGAGCTCAAGGAGGCTCATTGTCCCATTCAGGAGAATCTCGAGCAGCGCTTCGGAGCCAGACCGCTTGCAGGTGAAGTGCTCCTCTACAGCTGCTGGCATCGATGGAGCTCTCGGATCGGTTCAGGATGAGGATGGAGCCCAATTAGGGTTTGGGAATGGAATTGTGAAGGACATGGAACGCAGACTTCGTCCTCACTACGCCAGCGATTTCAGCGATGGACTCCACCCCAAAACCTTGAGTGCCACGGCCTACATGATCGTCGCGTCTCTTGCGCCTTGCTTTGCCTTCGGCGGGTCAGTGATACTTTCATAATGCCAGGCTTTGATTCACCTTTTCTGAATGTTTTTGTTCAAACTGCACTTCACTTCACTTACWATGTGCACAACATTTTCTGAAAAATTTGAAAACACTGCAATTCATAGTACTCACTCCAAAAAATTGCATGATAAGATAAGGGCCACCTCCTTGTAAGTAATTCACCATCTGTATATGTTCAGAAAGGATTTGATTACAGTGTGTAGTTTGAATGAGGATGCCATTTGATTTCATAGCCTGCCGGTGTCCTCCACATGGTCTGACATACATTTTATCATTTCTTTCTTTCGTACGATTGCTGAACTGAATGCATGTCCCTTTGCTTACTGTCCTCATGACATGGTTCTTGCATCACGGTTTAGGATGATTTCGCGTGTCACAGCTTCCCAGATTGGGCTTCTGGAGACTATCATAAGTTGTGCAGGTACGTACTCTGCCCTCAACATGATTATTTTTCAGTAACCCTAAACTGTTTTCAAGAAGTTTTAGACGCCATCACAATGAGATAAAGCTTGGTGCAGTTTATGGAGAGACCTCCCTTGTAAGGTAACAGGTCCAAGAAGTGACCTTTTACCAGGAGAATCAAAATTGGGGTTTGGTTGGTGCAGTGGGTGAATTTTTAGTGAATTTTTTTGTGACAGGAGAATGAAATCCGTAGTGAACACAACAAGTTGCTTAATTTTTGGAATGCTGGACATTTGGTGATAATTTTTGAAACTGGTAGCTAGTAGGCTTCTATTTTAGTTCATAGGTGGTGCAATAATTACATGGCATAGTTCTGTGAATGGGCCATGATGTTTTCCGAAAGCCATCCTCTTGAATTTGAATGGCATGCAACATGGGTTCATGGGGTATACTCGACCTCTTTGTTGCTTGCATCTGCATTTGTAGCTCTAACTGTTGCATGTATGTGTCTCTTCACAGGAATTGCATTTCCAGTGTTGATCTTGGCCCTCATCCCAATCCGAATCATGTTGGCCACGAAGCTTTTTCAATCTCACCATTTGGATGTCATGGATCCAAAGTGACTGTCCAGAGCAACAGAAAATCTGGAGTCCACCAAAATCTTTCTGGTAGTGGTTTTTAGGGTTTAGGGTTTAGGGTTTAGGGTCGCTGCCAGATACCCAAATTTCGCAAAACTTTGAGCCTGACATTTTTATCCATTGATGATTCTTTTGTTGTCAGAGTGGTTGGTTGCTGCTTCGACAGCGCTCAACAGTGACCAAGGATACCAGCGCTGGAAAACTGATTTACTTGCTTTTTTGCAGTGGAAACGCTCAAASTAAGGTGAACACTCTTTGCAACCAAAGTAAAATAGTATGCTCTAGAAGCGACCATTAAAGAGCTGGTCCGCCTTTTTCAGAGGTTTCCTTGGGCGGAAATATTTTTAGCTCATTTTTCAGAGAAAGAGAAATGGATGTGGAACTTAACACAAGTGGTTTCATATTTTTCCAAGCATTTTTGAATTACATATGAATTTTCAAAGAATTGGGGATAGGCAGCTATTTGTGACCATAGCTCTACCCAAATCATAGGGGCTATTTCAAGGAGAGGGGCGCTTTTACAACACACCACTATATATAGTATCTTACAAGCTAAAAATAGCCCATTGTCCCAACAACACATAGATGCAAAGATATGAACTTTACAAAATAGTGAAATTAGGTTGCCATGTACCAATTTTCTTGACAGTTGACACTATATAAATATATACGGTTCTTGTACAAGAATGCACTACTTTTGAATTAGGTATTGTTGTTTTTGGGACTCATGACCTCCATGTGTACAAATGAAAATATCTGTAAAAATATTGTTGATTTTAATGGCTTGGAAAGTAACTTTCTTGGGGTAAAGCAACGTGATTGTTAAGACAACCTAATTTCACTATTTTGTGTAGCTTTTTGAAATATTGGAATAATGATGGTGTATACATAACATTCGCTCAAATGACATTTTTGATCAATGAGATGCTTGCCGGGAGGTTCTCTGTGTTACCATTTGTGATTGTCAAGACTGGAATTTGGCTCATTTTATTTTTGAAACAAGTTATTGGCTTGGAAGCCTATGGATAGATGACCACAAATTTCAAGCCTCACTGTCCATCACTCTATTTGTTTGCTACCATTTAGCAACTATTTATGAATGAAAACTTTTATATTTATTTTTCAGACATAATATGACTTGTAGTAGACACAATATACTTGAAATTGGAACCATAGATGTATATTACAATGTATAACATCATGCTATAAACCAAAGTTATTTTGTCACTGTGAAATTTGAGAATCAACAAACCATGATTATATACAGGACCAAAGTTCATACTACTATAAAATATTGAAATTTATGAATTTTCCAAAAGTTTCAATTGGAGTATGATAAAAAATCTTGCACTTGATAAGCTTCATTTCCTTTGTTGGACTCAAATTCAAAAAATACTATTTTTATGGCTAAACTTCGCATCAAGAGTAAATAAAGGCCATATTCATTATATTGAGACTTTTCGCAATCTCATTTCTATCTTCGACTCGAAGATAAACCGCTTTGTCTTTTTACTAGTATTTTTTTTATAAGTAGGTAAAAACAACTTTTAGAATTTCATTATAGGATCACTATTTGAGAATTATTTATTTTTGGTTTCAAATAACTATTTTTTTAATGAATTTCTCAATAACTAGCATTCTATCTCAAATTCTGCGAAAAGTCTCAATATAATGAATTTGGCCTTTATAGCAAGAAGTGAACAAAATACACTACAAGTGTTTATATCTAAAGATTAAGTTACTCATTCTTTAGAGAAGTCAATTATACCACAAGGAGGGAATTTGCAATACTATTCATTGAAAATATACTCAAGGGTCATTGCAAGAAAGGCCTGTCCTATTCTCCGTCACAAATAGTGTCGCTTTCTTGTAATCTTCAATAACTTTTGAAGCATAAATCCCCTAAACTTGAAATATTTATTGGAGATGCCTAGCTTGATGATAATCATATATTTTATTTTTCAAAAAATTTAAAAAATAAATTTATATTTAAAAATCATTTTTGCTAATTTGTCACACTTTGAGGTTTAAAGGTTTTCACTACGTTGTGAGTCACTAAATTTANAGTACCTATTTTCATGAGATTTTGCACTTTTCTAGTTCACCTAGTTAGAAAATTTTTCTATGCTTTTCCTTCCTAGGGTACCTTCTTCTTAAACATATATACATTAAGCATATTTTTCATATTTTTTAAAATTGTTTTTCTAATTTTAAAGTACTCCCAAAAAATCATGAGTACTATAGCAAAGTGTCCACAAAACGGTAGGCCTTTCTTGCAATGACCCTCAAGTAACTTTTTTTTTATAACAAATTGGCTAGAAAAAACATTTTTTTCATCTTAGAAATTCATGTGAAGTCTTCCAAAGGACGTTTTTACTTATGTCCATAGCAAAGTTTTAGAGTTAATCTTGTACAAGTGTACCTTATGCCATTGCCAACTTGCCATAGCTATTGGGATGTCAAAAGTAATGGGGAAGCTCTCTTTAATCTCCTAAATTAAAATTATGAGTAATTTTCTAATTCTTAAAAACTAAAAGTCTAAAATGAACTTAAAAAACCATAACTTTCACACTACAAGTCTAAAAGCCACAAAACCAAGCCCATGCACCCCTCCTAGTAAAGAGCTTTCCAACTATACCAAGAATACGTCTGGGGATGTACGATCCAAGAGATCTCAACGTAACAATCAAACAAAACAAAAACCTTACTAACAAGTATGGAGTATTAGTGTGCCGCGTGCCGCGTTGCCGCTACCAAAGTGAAAGTAACAATAATTTTCTGATTTCAAAACTTAAAAATATAACTTGAAAATCCATAACTTGCACACCATGCATCCCAAAGTCACAAAATAAAGCTCGTGCACCCCTCCTAGCCGAGCACTTTTTGACAGTACCAAGAACACTACTAGGGCCAGTACGCATGGCCCAAGTGATCTCAACGTAAAAGAAACAAGCAAAACAAACAACCTAACTTAAGGTAACTTACGGATGAATCCTTGCAAACAACACAAAGTGTTTGACGAATGACTTTCAAGGTTGACTTCTTGTACTCCAGGGAGCATCTGTGAAAGAACCGGACACCCCTAAATTACTTCCTCATCCAGATTTTCGTCAGTGAGCTGGCAATGTCGTGCGCCGTCGACGARGCCTCAAATTCTTCTTCCCGTTGCTATTCTTTGCTGGCTAGGATTCCCCCCGAAAACCGGCAGCCAGCCGAGATTCGTAGCTTGGCCAGCACGCCCCTTTCAGTGGACTGTGACGTATGATATATATATTTGGCTGCGGGCAGTTCGCCCCTTCACAAATAATGATCTTAAAACCATCTTGTTTGTTCAAAAGTGCGCGCGCAAGGGAGCCCTATTTGCACCTATGTAGAAGAAATAGAATAATGTTTTTTTAAATTCCCTTTGGTAGATACATGCATGCCTAGTGTGGGAATAGACCATAGAAATTTTGTCTCTAGATCATTAATTTTGGATACTCCCCAGTACTAAAAACCCCTAAACCACAAAGAGTGACAAATTAGCTAAATCAAAATTTAAATATAAAATAATTTTTTAAAATTTCTGAAAAATAAGGGATCTAATTACTATCAAGTTAGACATCTCCAATAAAAATTTCAAGTTGATTGGATTCATGCTCCAAAAGTTATAGCACATGACAACTTCGTCATTGAAAGTGTGACGCAAAATAGGACCAGTCTTTCTTGCATTAAAACTATGAGACCAATTAACTTGAGAATTTTATTGGAGATGTCTTGCTTCATAGCAATTAGAATCCTCATCTTTTAGAAATGGGTGAATGCATGAAAGACCGACCGTTTTTTGCGTCACACTTGAAATGGCGGAGTTGTTATCCACTATAACTTTTGAAGTATGAACTGAATTAACTTGAGATTTTAATTGGAGATGTCTAGCTTCATATCAATCAGGATCCTTATTTTTTAGAAATTTTAAAAAAATCATTTTATATTTTAATTTTAATTTAGCTAATTTGTCACGTTTTGTAGTTTAGAGGTTTTTAGTATTGGGAAGTGCCCAAAATTAATGATCTAGAGCTGAAATTTTTGTAGTCTATTCCCACACTAGGTGGGCATGCATCTGCCAAAGGGAATCTAAAAAAACATTGTTTTATGTTCTGTACATGCGTGCTAACAAGGCTCTCTTGCACGTGCACTTCTGAACRTTCAAGATGGTTTTAAGATCATTATTTCGGTGAAATCTCTTTATCATAAAGTTGTCCCAAATTTCCAGCTTTTAGTTTTTTTTAAACTTGGGTGAATGCATGAAAGACTGACCGGTTTTGGTAGCGTTCACTAGTACTGGCCAATACTAGCGACTTTTTGGAAAAAAATATTTAAAAATATTTAAAAATATGGATAATTAGAATAATACTATAAATAACATGTCACCAAAATTTGAGACCCAAAAAAATTTAGGTCAAAAGTTATTCACAAAATAGAGTAACACATTTTTTGAAGAAAATAGACACTTTGACGTTTTAATTTGCAAAAAATAGGAAAAGCAATTTTTAAAAAAACTAAAAATTGGAAATTTGGGAGAACTTTATGATAAAGAGATTTCACCAAAATAATGATCTTAAAACCATTTTGAATGTTCAGAAGTGCGCGCGCAAAAGAGCCCTGTTACCACGCATGTAGAGGACATAAAATCATGTTTTTTTTAATTTCCTTTGGTGGATGCATGCCTTCCTAGTGTGGGAATAGACCACAAAAATTTCAGCTCTAGATCATAANACTCCCCAGTACTAAAAACCCCTAAACTGCAAAGTGTGACAAATTAGCTAAATTAAAATTAAAATATAAAATGATTTTTTAAAATTTCTGAAAAATAAGGATCCTGATTGATATGAAGCTAGACATCTCCAATTAAAATCTCAAGTTAATTCAATTCATACTTCAAAAGTTATAGTGGATAACAACTCCACCATTTCAAGTGTGACGCAAAAAACGGTTGGTCTTTCATGCATTCACCCATTACATTTCCTATTTTTTACAAATTAAAACATCAAAACACCTATTTTCATGAAATTTTGCACTTTTCTAGTTTTCCTACTTAGAGAATTTTCCTACGCTTTTCCTTCATAGGGTACTTTCTTCTTACAGGTGTATACATTAAATATATTTTTTGTAATTTTTTTAAATTGTTTTTCTAATTTTACAGTACTCCCAAAAAAAACATGAGTACTATGCCAAATACTACAAAAACAAGGGGGTCTTTCTTGCAATCACCCACAAGAATTTTTTTCCATTGCTGTGGCCACCAAGTGTCATTACTAAAGTAGAACAACCAAGTGTCAGAGCATTGGTAAATGAACAGTTGTGTTCTATTGGAGGAAAGCTGTAGGAAAGTGAAATATAGTGTGACAATCAAGATATTCACACAAGGTGAATATTTTTTTTTTTGTCAGAGATGCTGTCCTTTCTATAGCTCCGTAAGGCCCAAAAAATAGAGTGGCTTGTCAAACCTTGGCGGCCTTTTGGAGAGTCTAGAATTTCTCTAATGACTTATCCTATTTTTTGGTCCTCTTGTCCTTGGACGAGTGGTTTTTGCTCATAACTTTTGCATTGTTTGTCCGTTTGACATGAAACTTAGAATGAAGGTACTTGAGGTAGTTGCAAACATTGTGTAATTTTTTCAAATTTTTTCAAATTAATTTACAATTTATAACCGATTCCCAATTAGGTATCTATTTTGGCCATTTTGGAGGGTTTTAGCTCCTATTTCTGACCCAAAAATGTGAATTTGAAGCCACAAACACTAGTAGAAAACAGGCTATAAATGACTGTCCTAAATAACTGAAAATTGTCCACAATGACTACAAATGAGTCATTGTGGACACTTTTTAGTCATTGAGGATAGTCATTTAGGACATGGTTTTCTACTAGTGAAAATGGACATGCTTGAGGTCTACTAACATTGCAAGGACCGACGTTGAGTTTTTATGAAAATAACATGTGTATTATGCATCTGGGGTCAAAGTGACCTTTCTTTGTACGAAGGCTACAAATAGGGAAAAAATTTCTATATGAATTCTTTGGTGCAAGGTGAGTGCAATCTTGTCTAGCAAATTGGCATTTTTTTGGCTTTTTATTTATTTATTTTTAATTATGAAAAATGAAAACCTCAACGGACCCCTTTTTTGCTATTTTTTGCTCCTTGTGACTTCTGCAGTAGTCCGCAATAGTCTATTGTACTGTTTAATATTGCATAGTACTAAATCAACAGTTCAGATCTACAAGCGCCTTGAATCGACGGTCCAAATTTGCAAGCACGCCACTGACGCATAGTTTTGGTATTACAACGTTGTAAAGCTAGTCTTGTAGCCAAAAACTGCATTTTCCATCAAAAAACGTGAAGTATTTCTTGCAATCACCCTATAGGTTGATTGGTTAAAAGTGATCATCTTGATAACGGAAAACGTCAGGTCTAACAGTCTAAGTGATATTAGTCCTATTATTAAACTTTAAAGGATGGAGCCTATAGGTGAATGCACAAAAGACCGACCGGTTTTTGTAGCGTTCACTAGTACTGGCCAGTACTATCGAGCTTTTGGAAAAAATATTTAAAAATAAGGAAAAATATGTATAATTAGCATAATACTATAAATATCATGTCACCAAAATTTGAGACCCCAAAAAAATCTAGGTCAAAAGTTATTCACAAAATAGAATGACACACTTTTTGAAGAAAATAGACACTTTGACGTTTAATTTGTAAAAAATAGTAAAAACAAATTAAAAAAAACTAAAAATTGGAAATTTGGGAAAACTTTATTATAAAGAGATTTCACCAAAAGAATGATCTTAAAACCATTTTGAATGTTCAAAAGTGCACGCGCAAGGGAGCCCTGTTACCACGCATGTAGAGGACATAAAATAATGTTCTTTTAAATTCCCTTTGGTGGATTCATGCCTTCCTAGTGTGGAAATAGATCGCAAAAATTTCAGCTCTAGATGATTAATTTTGGGTACTCCCCAGTACTAGAAACCCCTAAACTGCAAAGTGTGATAAATTAGCTAAATTGAAAAATAAATATAAAATGATTTTTTTAAATTTTTGAAAAACAAGGAATTTGATTGATATCAAGCAAGACATCTCCAATTAGAATTTCAAGTTAATTGAGTTCATGCTTCAAAAGTTATAGTGGATGACAACTCCGCAATTCCAAATGTGATGCAAAAATAGTACAGTCTTTCATGCATTCACCCCTATTACTGTGCGGTCAAACTTAAAAGTCCTTCACTTTGAATCCTTCATTCTTTCACCATTTATTAGTGAATTTGATTTGGGTGATTTTTCAAAGATGGAATCACCAACATGTCTAATACATGTCTTAAATTTTCAAATTTTCATAACAGAAATAAATTATTTATATTGTTGAGCATTTTGGTATAAACTTTTTTTTGTATCATTCCATATTTAGAAACATGGTTACAAATGTCCAACTTCAAACTTCAATGGAATGCTTGTTTTTAGAAAAATTTCAAATGATTTTACAATGGCATAGAAATTATACTTTAGAAGTTTTATATTTATAGTTTTTTTCAAAAGCAAAAGATGTCACTTGAATGTCAAAATCAAATTTTAAAGAAAAGAAGCTCAAAGTGTTGAAATATGGTAGATAGTGGTTGTACCAATTTTTTTGATAAACTATCCGATATCAAATCAAAAAACAACCAAAATGTCTTGAACTTCAAATCTAAAATCTATGATGCAATGAATATAGCATCAAAAAAGTTGCACACACAAAATCATATGAAAATCATCCATTCTTCAATACGTACAAAGCTCACCAGTTGGACCATCCATAGGACACATGGTGTTTTTGTACTCTCTTAAGAACAAAGATATGGTAGAGGGATCCATTCCTAACTGGCGCCCCATCACCAATCAATAGGGTGTGGTATTTCCGACCAAGGCAAAACAAATTTCCATTTTCTCCTTGGAATGCGTTTTTTTTATTTTTTCAAGATTTGGACCCATAAGTTCATGACACATGAGTGAGCAAGAAAGTAGGAAGCAATGAGCGGGAAAGTAGTTTTTGAATGATCGGAATTGGATGACTCTATATGTTGATCATGGGTCAAGCCCAACTTTGACCTTTCAAAATTCATAGTAATTTCATTTTAAGAGATAAAATTAACAAAGTTTTTTCAATTTCCATCATTTCAATCAATGCACCTCTGAAAATATTTGCTTTGCCTAACACTACCCTAGATCATGTCCATAATTGCTTATTTGATCGGTTATGGGTTCCTCTACCATATTTACTTTATTGTACAAAATCAAGATTAAACCTAGCATAACACACCTACAATACATCATTTTAGCTATGGGAGCCAATCCATTCTTAATCATGCACTTCCATTTGGGTGCTCTCCTTCTATGCAAGAAGAGATGAGTAGTGATCAATCATGGCGCAATTTTGAATGCGATTGTGGCACATTATGATTGTCTACAAGTCTCTACAATATTACAACCAGCCCTTGGTCAGAATTAGAAAGACCTATATTATTCATCTGGAATGAACTGGAAAATCTTTGGCTAAATAAAATTCATGGTATTTCTGGTTAAAAAAAATCTGAAAAAATCTGGTACCCTTCTACTGTACACTATTTCTGCATACGGGGACTGAATGCACCCCACCCCCTGCGCAAGAAACCCGCGGCCTCCACATTATTACGTGTAACTGCTGCAGTGGTCAGAACTGGGTTGCCTCCCTTCAGTCGTGACTAAGATGGATGGAGTGCTGACCCGGCTTTCCACTTCAAGTCTATCAAGAGCAAATGCAGTCTATCATGATAGCAATTAACGTAATTAAAAAAGAGCACACAATTCTGTCTAATAAGTTACCACTTGCCACTGGCTCACCAGTCTCAACAGCACGCTCCAAACTACAGTAAGTGACTGTTCAAAGCAAATCAGAACTAAGAGTAGGAGGTCCTAAAATGGAGGCAATCAGGCTGTGGAGGTACAGTTTGCACTCTTCAATGTACATGCTGTCTACATTTGAGGATTGAGGAGGTGGTCGGTTTTAGAGCCCATTGAAATGCACTTTTCTGAAACTTCAAAAATTCATAACTAATTCCACAAAGCTCCAAAAAATATGAAACGACTTGGATTAGATGCCAATTCCACTTGCCTTTCAGGGAAAAATTTCTGAAAATTATTTCAAGAAGTTTCACCATGACAAAATTCAGCTTCAGCCCTTACATGGGCGCTTTATGGACCTCCTACCTTAATAACTCATGCAACCACCACACCGAAAAATCCTTGCAAGAGTTTCCATACGGTCTTACCTTATTTTTAATTTAAGTTAAAGGCAAAATAACAGAAACTGACGGACTACCTGAGTGCCACTACAGTACTGTAGCTGAACTCCGCATCTGAGGAGTAACTGAATGGAGCTAGCTTGCGAGCTTGCGCAATATATGATGTTTTCTCCGTCACCGCGATTTTGCGCTCTCAGTGAACATGCTCTCAGGAATTCGAGGAAGATCAGAAGTACGGTTTAGACAGTGCACAATTGCAAGCTATCATGAACAGCTCGACCGTATGAACACTTGCTTGCTTGCAAATCATACCGGTCTACCTGGTTTAGACCGACCCGAGGGGTAGAATTGATATCCTGGTTTCGAATTGCTTAGTGAATTGTGATTCAAGCTCGCTGAGGACACGCGCAAACGGGCGCCGGGGGGCTCTACTACAAGCTTAAGAGATCGACTGAAGGAAGTGCAGTTGCTTCAAAGGTATATATAACTAAGCAGGTCACCTCTTGGCAATTGGAATTGGAATTGCATCATTCGATCTTCACCTGAATTAAAAAAAACTCACATGTCAATTAAGAACCTGGATGTTCAGCGGAGTCGTACGTTTTGGATGGTGAGAAAGCTCACTCATACGTCGTCGAATTTCCGACTCAACTTTCGAGTCATGTAGTTTTTCCAATTCAAGTTATTCACCTCTCATCGACAATGAACCGAACTGAGAGCTCAATTCATCAAGGCACAGCCGCATAGAGTCCAACTGGTTTGGTGAAAAGCAAGTCTGTGATGGCTGAGACTAGCTTGATAATTAATTTGTTCAATGAGATTCTGACAACCAAACCGGTACTAGTCTGTTTCTGACTGATTGGGAGCTCTTGGTGTATAATTAAAGTAAACTGAGGGCAACACCCAAGAGCAGGGAACCTCCGCTATGTCACTGCAACACGGACGTACTAGCTGCACAAAGCGAAAATCTTACACTGCAGGCGAACCGCACGTGTGCAAGGCGCTTTGTCATGTTCTCAGATCTTGGATGTCGACGCCTAGAGGTTGAGCTACGTTTAGACCTACAATCAACATATGTAATCCTGTAGAAAGCAGGCGATAGCCTTGACTTGATTTTGAAGAGAAGTTATGATTTGTTTGCTTTTCACAACCAAACTGGTAATCTATTTCTAACAGAACGCTCTTTGAACACGTGCCATGAGTTGAGGTTTACAATTGAGGGCAACATTCAAGAGCAGGGAACAGTATAATTTGGTGCACGACAACGTGCTAGACCTGCACACAGCAAAGGACGTACACTGCAACGTGAACCTTGCGCACTTTTGTTAAGTTATGCAACCTTGTGCGTCGTTTCTAGTCCTCCACACTCTTTGCCTCTTCTTCACAGTTAGATGTCCCGCAGTCCATCTCCAAACTCCGTAACTAAGAGTCTGTACTGAATCCTTACATCGACTCCACAGACATGGCGCCGCACCAAAGCGATCTCAATGGATTCGGAAGGCGAAGTAGTACCGATTCCTCGGAGGAGAGAGATGTAGGGCATCCATTGCTCAAGACATGGAACCCACCAACAAATCACAGCTTCTCCGAATCCCAGATGAAAACTCTGACATCCATTTGCGATGCCTTCTCACCTTCCATCAAGCCTGCACCAGGCGCTGCACATAGTCAGGATTCTTCCGTATCTCTCAAGGACATGTTGGAGTTCTATGGCTGCTCTGCTTCGGACATGCGAGTCCCTGAGGATGTAAGTAAGTCCCCCATTTCGTAATCACAATAGATGGCAATTTTCAGTAGTTTTGGTCACGAAGTATTGTGCAATTTGTACCAAACCCAAATCTAGGCCTGAGTGTGCTCGTTCTCGACGGAAGACTTCACTACTAGTTAGAGAAGGCTGAGATTGCAATAGTTTTACGACACGTTTGCAATGTCTCGCAACAGAYCAAGAGTTTAACGCAAATTAAAGTACGCAACTGTCCCCAAACCATTGCAAAAATAATTGATGATATGTCGCAACCGCTACTTCCTCCTGTAGTGCTCCTTGCGCAACTCAGTTCTGGCAATTGGGAAAAGGCTGTAATCTGTAAAAAGGAGTGCAAGAGATTGAAGATGGATTGACTGTATTGTTGAATTGGAAGTGACGGGATTCTGTGCAGATAGCAGGTCTGTTGACTGTTCTCTTGAAACCCAAGCTACTCACGGCCATCAAAGTAGTCCTGTGGCTGCTGTCAACGGGCCTCGGCAGTGTCGTCCTCGGAGGACGAGCCAGCCTCTCGTGGCAATTCCCTTTCTGTCACGGATTCCCTTCTCTTCCGCGGTCCAACCAAGAAACGATCTTACGCCGATGGTCGCTTAGTGCATTCGAAAGCTTGCGTGCTCTTTACAAACTATTCAAAATGATCACCATGTGGGTCGTCTACACCAAGGTAATACAACACTTTCATTCTCCAATTTAATCTATTCTCTCATCCACATGCAATGTTCGTCACAGAATAAATTTAGCCTCCATTTCACCATTTGGTAAGTCCTATGGATCATCTCCATTGGATAAGCCATGAAATCTCGGTTCATTCGGAGATAATCTCACCCGAAACCATAATCTCGTGCTTCTTATAAATCCTACTCCAGCGGCATTCAAAGTTTGTAAATGCGTCTGTGCATGTGAATGTGTTTCTGCCACAGATTGAAAAGGATGGAAGCAACCGCAATTGGAAGGCAATCGGGTACTGCGGAGCCGACCCAGATGTTACCAGAAAGAGGCAATCCTGGCCCATCCGCGATCCTCTAAAAGAAGCAGTGATTCAAACCGCAACAATAGGCGCAAATCTCGCCCAGGCGCTGAAACAAGCCGGAGTCACCGTCCTCGACGACATCAGGGGTCAAAAATCCGCACAGGTACGAAACTTGCATCATTAATTCACTCAAGCATTGGAGTCCCGAGTCTCCAGGTAATGTAATGTCTCCATTCACCATACAGTACATTTAAGGTTCCATTGACCCTACATGTGAGCTTTGATTTGTGGTAAGTGTGAAAAGAATTAGCACAAATTGACGTTTAATTGTTTCCAATTGATTTTTTAGTTGAACCCAAAAGAAACGGGCAAAATTTAAGAGAGTGGAAGTTTCTACATTGCTGTAGGAAAAGGTTCCAAGTTCACATGAATGGTAAATGGAACCTCTTCCTTATAGTATGGTGAATGGAGACTTTGCATTACCCAACGCTGGAATCAAGGTTTAACTACAATTGCGACTCACCAATCTTGTCGGCAATGGTAAAATTTGTCCAGATTGGTGATGTGAGGGTGCGTTGCAACGTGGTGGTGGTGGGATCTGGGAGCGGGGGTGGCGTGGCGGCTTGTGTCCTTGCGGAAGCGGGCTACAAGGTGGTGATTGTAGAGAAGGGGAAGTACTTCACTTCGGACGAGTTTTCGACGCTGGAGGGGCCGTCGCAAATGGCCATGTATGAGAAGCTGGGGTCGCTGGCGACCGACGACGGCGGCGTGAACTTGGTCGCGGGCGCTACTGTTGGAGGCGGATCCACCATCAACTGGTCTGCGTGCTTGCGAACGCCACCGCATGTGCTTCGTGAATGGGGCGACGTCTCGGGTTTGGAGCTCTTCACCTCCGCCAGGTGCAGTGACTGCAATCCAGGGATTGGGCAGAACAGGCAGTACCCCCACAGCAACACGGCCAAGCAACACTGTAAACGTTGTGTGCCATTGATTTTCTTTGTCATAAGAAGATCCATGGTGCACAACACTTGCAGTGTCGCTTGGCCGTGTTGCTGTGTATTTTGAAAAACGATGGAACTTTGAAGTACGTTACAGGATAAGAACTGGTCCGAAATTTTCTAATCACACTCCAAAGACAGACGGGCCACAAATGGAATGGGAATTGATGGATAATACCCGACAAAGCTCAAATAAACTCCCCAAACGCTGGTGCACACCCAATTTGCACCCGTTTTTGGCAAATGCAGATAACCGAGAAATCGAGAGACTCTAATCGTAGGGAGATTAGGAGATTATGAAATAGAATGAACCTTGAAATGAGATCAAAGTTTTGCAGCAGGTCTTTACGTAGTTTGCAAATGTACGACATGCTTGATTTCTTGTTTCTATTGATGCATTTTTGTTACCATCTTTGAAGCACCCTAAATGAGTAATTTCAAACTCTGGAGATACAGAAGTGCATTGGAGTTATTAGAGCTGAAAGGTTTGTCGTGATTTTGCTGATTTTGAGACAACATAACCACATCCTTGGTTAGGTACCAGCTCGCCATGAGCGAGGTGTGGCGTCGTCTGGGAGCCCAATCGGAGGTCCCAACCGAGAATTTGCCAAACTCAATTCTCAGAACTGGATGCGAGAGACTGGGATGGGAAGTTGAGACGCTGGCAAGGAACACTCCGCCGGGGCATGACTGCGGATGGTGCGGATATGGGTGCCAGCGGGGGCAGAAGAGGTCCACTGCCGCCACTTGGCTTGTGGACGCTGTGGCGACTGGGAATGCCGTCATCATGTCGGAATGCGAAGCGCAAGCCGTCCTGTACAGCGAAAATCAGGCTCCAGGTGCGGAATTCGCAACCATAGGCAAACTGTGACGATTACAGCTCAGTGATCAAGTCGAGTTGGAAATTACTTGAGAAACTTTTAGCAAATTGAARGGAGAGYCTTSGGAATTGGAATCAACAACTCATTCTGATTCAAGTTGGGTGAATTATTCAATGAAGTCACAGCCTGAGGTAACTGTAAGAATATGAGCTCTGTGGGTTGAAAGTATTTGAATTTGGAATTGAGAAAATGTTTAGCAAATTGACGAGAGAGACTTGGCAAATTGGATTTGACTCATTTTGATCCGAATTGAATGAATTACCCAATGAATTTTCAAACTACGGTCACTATGACAAATTGAGGCACCTACCTTATGATGAGAATGCCATCTCCTGTCCACCATCATCTCAACAGCGTTCTTCCGTGAATTGCAGGGAAGAGGCAGCACAAAGCACAGGGCATTATAGCAAGAGTAGGCAACACCCAACGGAGAGTGTACATCGAAGCCAAGGTGGTGGTGGTGGCGTCAGGGTCTCTCATGACGCCACCTCTGTTACTSAAGAGCGAGCTTCGGAACCCCAACATTGGAAAGGGCTTGCATCTGCACCCGGTGGTATTCTTGTGGGGATACTTTCCGCAGGGTCGTGGACCGACAGGAGTTTGCTACGAAGGCGCCATCTTGACGGCGTATTCTCCGATCTACAAGACAGGACGCAGCGATCCTGTGGCGCTCTTGGAGTGTCCCTCCACGCATCCCGGCAGCTTTGCGAGTTTTCAGCCATGGACATCTGGTAAGTCATCAGCTCAGTCAAAAGGTTGGAGGACCAAATTGTGTCGCTGCCCTAATTGCAAAGATGGCCCCCATGGCAACAAGATTTCAGAATCAAAATGAAAAGTTTCTTAGATGTGTCTGAATTAGGTGACCATAACGGGCAACAGCAGGAATTTCGACGTCATGGTTTGTTTGCATTGGCTCCGAGCAATCATATTACAAACCATAAATCATGGTTTTTCGTGAGATGCAGACATAATGGGATTGATGAAGAGCTACAGATTTCTTGTGCATATTCGCCACGTGTCTCAATTCCAGCTGTTGGCCAGTTTTAAACGATAACGGCCATGTTGTGAGCCAATCCAGTCTATAGTTGAGCTGCTATCTCTCTCTCATTGCGAACTCGGACTCTCGTTCTCATTTACAAACCGGATTGGCTCAAAATTTGGCCAGAAACATAGTTCGTAATAGGTATAGTTATCTGAACTAAATAGCGTTTTAGAGGAGTATTAACAATCCACCCTTTTCACTGTTGCGTGTGCTTTAGAATGTCCTCGATAATCCTAGTTTGTAGGTTATTAATTTTAGCATCTGTGAGGGCATTCTCTCACTGGAAAGAACCTCAAATGGCCACAAAGCATAGGAGTTGGCAAATGTTCTCCTAACTTTTGTGGACCCTTAAAGTYTTATCCGATGGGAAAATGCTCGCAAAGTTGGCCAATAATCTAGGAACAATCTAGGAACAGAAGGTAAGCAATCACCAAGAAGGAGAATCTGCTAAACTCGTTACGACACCCAAAGTTAAACTGAACATGTAAGAAAAGTTTGTGTCAAAGGAAAAAGTTGTCTAAAAATCAGAGCATCTTGGATACCCCAATTCTTCCTCGATTTCGCAGACAGACTCAAGTTGTAAGCATGTTCGGTGGATCAGAAAAACACAAGCATATTGCAATCAACTAGTGATTACAGACGATGCGCTGACAATCTCGCCTTGGGGTATAGTGTGATTTACCGTGGCATGGTGGCGGCAGCTGCTGATTTCAAAGAAAGAATGGCACGATTCTCCCGCACTGTCACGCTGTGCGTGGTCATCCGCGATGAGAGCTCCGGCCAAGTGAGCGTGGAAGCTGACGGCACGCCCGTCATCGCGTACACCCTGAATGCAGCAGATGAAGCGTCAGCACTCGAAGGCATCGAGAAAGGCCTACGCGTGCTGATTGCCGCCGGCGCTACCGAGGTCGGAACGCACCAGCAAGACGGGGAGCGCTTCTCTCTCAAAGGTATTGCCACGCCCTGWATAAACAATTCACCTYCTTTGATTCCAGTTCAATCAAYTCACCACTGTTTCTCATACGGTCACCACACCTAATTCAGACAGTCACAGTTCTGGACAATTCTCACAGTTTGACTGAATTCTGAGAACGATTAGCAAATTCAAGAGCTGGSACTGGGAATTCAAACCAGAGCAGGTGGAGATCCAGAGCGGTAGATATTCACATTYAAAGTTAGAGTCTCTAGCCACCTATGAATGACAATACCGGAAAAGTCAAGGATTACAAATAGAATATGCAGAAGTAGAGAACATACACATGGAATATGAGCAGGCAAGTACATTGAAATACCATAAAGGTCACTCAAAAAAAMACATYGCCAGAAAGACAGCAGTRAACCYGACTTAACCACCAAACCTGGGCATTTATCATGCTTGAGGAGGACAATCACAGGTGCTCATTAGTTGTGGTTACYTGACATGTGGTTGCAGGTGCAAACCCTAGCGACATCGAAGCGTACATCCGAAGAGTGAGAGCGAGAGGCGTGAAGAAAAACCAGATTTCAATTGGCTCCGGCCACCAGATGAGTAGCTGCAGAATGGGYAGCAATCCCAAACACTCTGTCGTCGACGGAGACTGCGAGTCTTGGGAGGTGGAGGGTCTTTACGTGAGTGATGCCAGCGTGCTCCCGAGTGCAGTCGGTGTGAATCCCATGGTCACCATCCAGACTCTCGCCTACTGCACCGCCCATTCCATTCTGCAATCTCTTCGAATTCAACCCGCATCCATCGCCAAATTATAACCATCCATTCAACCAAGTGCTCTCAAGARGAACGGCCAATTAAGGTTTCGGATCGCATGTAAAGGCTTCGTGAAGACTTCGATCCACTAAGGCAGAAAAGTCAATYTGGGTGGGGGTCCATCCCCTATGRATCGAAYTGRCAACRATTGATCTCTAGARTTTCCAATTAGGGTTTAGGAATCGCATGTATRGCRAGTARGAACWTCATGACAAGTTCAATTTCAAAGTAGGGAAACATATCCCWTTTACAATGCAAGTRTTTGCAATAATCCATYCRAACATATGACTTCTAAGACACTCCCACGAGATGYATCTTAGATGCAWTACTCATAGTTCAAGCAGGGTAGTTTAGTATTGAGATTCGAACACTAATCCTTCAACAACTCATAACGCGTTCATATGGTATCCAAAAGATACATGTATTACTGCATTGGAATCCTCTACAAAATCTGTACACCACAAAAGAAAATTTCATTCTGGTATTTGAAACCACCTGCGAATGGGTGTTGCCTCATCCCTACCTTTCAGAATTGGCGTTCTGAAACCCTGAAATCTGCCGCTTCTAGAGGAGCCGTGCCATAACTCATTAATATGGTATCCAAATACTACATGTTTTACTGCATTCAAATCCTCTACAAAATCTGTCCACCACAAAACCAAATTCCCTTCTACTACTGGAAACCAGCTGGGAATGGGTGTTCCCTCGTCCCTACCTTACAAAATTGGTGTGCTCAAACCCCGAAATCCCTGCCATCTACCGCTTCTGGAGGATCCGCGCCTGCGCTCGCGCGACGCACGCTTCGGTGACATGGCTCCCGGGCAACAGCAAGAGCGGGTCCTCCGTTCCGAGCTCCCGACTGCACGCGGCTCGCAGCGTCTCCCACTCCATTCCGTCGCCGAGGTACTTCTCGCTCAAGTCCCAGAGCGTGTCGCCGTCCTCCACCCTGCCCCACTGCTCCTTCTTCTGGATGCGGATGGCTTCGCGGTCTTCCGCGCCCACTGCAGCCACGGTCTCCTTCACCACGCCCGCGGAGTCTTTCACTGCGTCTGTGGCGCTCTGCACGGCCCCCACCACGGCGGGAGGGTCTGATGGGACACTCTTGCTTACTTGCTGGCCCATGGCGAAAGCTTCCTGATGAGAAGGGGAGACAGTAGTCTCACTCACTCACTCCGCGTTCTCGTDAAGGGGGAACTGAACTGGATGGCGAAACCTCRATTGGGGGTTTGGATGGATACAACTTGCCACGTGGCGCAGCCACATTCCAAGAGGCTGGCTAATACGGGAATTCAGGTAACCCATGATATGTGGGGTTTGGGAACAAGAGAACACTTTTATTCCACTGATGGGAAACAGGAGAGAAATAAAGTAGGTACACTAAATAGTGAAATTAGGTTGCCCCTCACTAATTTCTTGACATTCCACACTATATGAATATTTACTATTACCGCGGTAATTTTTATCAATAATTAAAGCAATAAATATTTTCAATAATAAAATTACCAAAATCTAATTTGAATGAGTTCTTTGTTGATTTTCAAAAGCTAAAAAAATTGTCATTTGCAAGTGAGGGGCACTTTCTATTCCCAATAGGTCATGCTTAGTTCCCAGCAAGTCACGTTCTGGTCACTCTCCAGCAGGGTTCTTAAAACTGGCTATATTGAGCCAAATTTTTACCAAAAAAATCTTGTGCTACACGCACATTGTGAAAAATTTTAAGGTTTTGTTGATTTTAGCGGAGGAATGGACAGAATTTCAGCTTCGTTCGCCACATATTGCATCCGTCCCCCAGGCTTTCGCATCCATCCACTATCACTAGAAATCGTCCATCGCGCTAGCGCTCTTGCAGCCGTCAATCTTTAGCTTAAGCGGCGCAATCTCAACGGTGCATTTCGCAATTAGGGTTTAGGGTTCTATCACTTCTGTCGTTCTGCGTGAACTTGACAACTCAGTAACTAACACAGACACACATTGTGGCCTTGTGGGTTCTGGGATCATTGCTGCTCATTCTTCTTCATTCTGAAACTCTACAATCTTCATTGATTTCTTGTGTTCATTGTGTGCAATTGTGCATTAATGGCTTGCTCATGTTGTCATGCTGTTGGCTTCCTTCAGTTTCTTCTTGGAGGCATTTAATTTCCGAGATTCTGCTTTTGAGAGATTGTTTCTTGAATGCGGCAACTTTGTTCAATTTGATTTTGAAAAATCTAGACTTCTAGGTTTGTAGCGCTCGCGCCAGTTCTAGGTTGCCATGAAGATTTTGGAGTCTTACCGTCTCTGGTGCATTCACTGCATTTCTGAAATGGTGGCTTTGGCTCAACATCTGGGCTCCAGCAATCCAATTTGCTCGAAAGAGTTGTTGGAAATTTGGAATGGTGGCTTGTTAGTGCAGTTCTTTGACAATTTAAGGTGCTTAAATGCTTCCCTCCTGTATTCAGCATTCAGCAACTTTCTCTTTATTCTAGCAATTAGTTTATCTCCAAGTAACTCTATGAGTTTGTGCATTATGGTCTTGTTTGTCTGCACGCTCTTCATCGCGATTAGTTCAGAACTTCACATTTGTAATCTTGGTTCCGTGTCATCTCTGATTTGTTGGGGCCTTGAGGGTGTTGTTGAAGGTGTTGGCTACGTGATACTCTGCTGCTTTTTTTTGGCTATATATTGTGCAGGTTTTCATGGCGCCATGATTGCAGCTTCCTCATAACTTTAGAGTGCTCGCATTTGGTTCCAGCCAGAATATCAACGGCATTGGAAAGTATTTGGTGGCAAACGAAGGCAATTTGGAGATTGACATGGTGGAGTGTGAGTTACCGCACGTCTCAGAAACTCGCTTCACTAATCCTTTCAGCCGAGCAGTTGCACGTGAACCACTTTCTGAGGACACCGTTGTGTCACCTTGTTCCAATTTGCACAGCGATGGCGAGCTTCTTGTCACATAGAAGAAGAAGGGAGGTTCTGCACGGAAGAGGCGCAAAATTGTTGCAGGGACCATCACAAGGCGTTGGCAAGAGGTTTGGGCCTGTAGGTTCTCATGGGCAGAGGCTCAATTCAATTCAAAAGGCGATTTACACGATGTCGTCTGCGTAAGTTGCACAACTATTACACGAAGGAGGAAAGTTCTCGTCCCGAAGGCGGACAGTCTGGAGAAGCATGAGGGGAAGCGAACGTGCAGATATGATGGTGTCCCACTATCCCACTTTCACACTTGAAGAAGGATGATACATTCGTGAAGGCTAATTGTAAGCACGTGAAGAATTTCAAGCTTTGGGCTGTGAAGAAGAACACCGGTAGCATGGCCGATCAACTCACTGTTGGCTTGGAGAATGATTTCAAAAGCAAGGGAGTGCAATTTTCTACACTCTTTCATATTCTTTGTCATGGTAGACCTATGTATGATTACGAGAGGCAACAACACTTGCTTAGGCACTTGAAGGTAAAACATTTGCCTTCAAAGCATTGGTCCGAGAGTATTGGCTGGGAGATGAGTGAACATGTTCATGCATCCATTCTCACTGCCTTGAAATGCGCTCTGCAGTCTGCCAATTTTGTATCAATCAGCGAAGATGAAGTGACTGTCGTAGATAACACATGCTGGATCGGTGTCCATGTGTATACGATGAAGAGCTAAAAGAGAAAGCCTCACCTGCTGCACTTATCTTGTGTCTTCAAATCGTAGGAGGCACAACCGATCATCTAACCACTATTATCATGCAGGCTTTGCTAGATGAGGGTGGTTTATCTTATGAGGAGATTGCTTATAAGCTTGTTTGTTTTGGGGCTGATGGCGTGAGTACTTTCCAGGGTCCAAAAACAAAAGTGACAACACAAATTTGTGAGAAGTGGGCTCCCTTTTCGTTAGGAGCCAATTGCATCAGCCACAAGATTAATCTCATTGTAGAGACTCTCTCCAAATATCCCATGGTCAGTCGGCTTGAGGGTCTTTTCCAGTCCATATACTCGTATTTTTGTCGCTCTAACAAGCGTCATGCTTAGCTGTAGAAACTTGCAAATCTCATGGAAACTAGGGGGAATAAGATGGTTTGCAATGTGGAGATGCATTGGATCTCCATGAGGAATCCAGCACAGCACATCATGGAGGAATACAGAACTAGATCTGTTGGTAAAAATGGGCTTGGAAATGACCGGTGCTCCTAACCAAAAGCCTAATGCAGGGGCGGGTGACAATTTTGACTTACTTGTTGACCTTGAGGTGTTATTGTCATTGGCATGTTTCATTCCCCTGGTGAATGCAGTGCACTGCTTGATCAAATTGTCTCAAGCTCGTGATATATTTGTTTGTGATTTTATGAGTGCTGTGAAAGTTTGCCAGAACGAGTTGGCAAGACTCTTCATTCACTGTTCTACAGCATACAACAAGGAGGACTTCGTCAAATACAATGATTTGATTTCCTTGCAATGCAAGAACCTTCCCATGTAGTGGAAGAAGCTCTCGGGCGACTCTGGCATCAGTCACTTGGTGTTTGAGATGTCCATGATCCAAGTCTATGCACGTTGCCATGACAAAGTCACGGGCAAGCATATCTTCGTGACTCAGCAGGACTTTCACCGCCTGCAAGACAACATCAAACGCTAGTTTTCAGGTAAATTTTTTTTTCCATTTTTCACTTTCTTTTTGGTTGCTTCATTTCATTACATTTCTTGTTTTTTTCTTGTGTCTTTCACAAGACTCATTTCCCATTTTTTTTTTCAAGTTAGGGGTTATGAGCTTGAGCTTTGTGACTGTGAGCTTGAGCTTTGTGACTGTGAGCTTAAGCTGTTCAATGTTCACTATGCATTGTGGTTTTCACCATTCTTTGTTTCATGTGAGCTCATTTTGGCTCAATTGGCTGTGAGCTTTAAGCTTAATTGTTTTGTGAGCTTTGAGCATAATAAGTGCTGTGATACAAACATAGCACAATCACTGTGCAATGACTTGGATTGGAGCTTTCCTCAACAGGAACTTCTGGATGCATTTGGCATAATTTACCCTCAATATTGGAGGCAGGAGGGGGTTGAGTCTAGTTTTACACACCACTTGGCCATTCTCAAGGAGTTCTACTGCCAAGTTCGAGTTGTAAACAAAAGCCACCCTCTGTATGAAGGTGGTGAGCCTTACACAACACCTGCCATGCTTAATGCTTCCACCTTGGATTTGCACCAAGGGCTGTTTGAAATGACAATGAAAGCGAACTGCAAGGCAGCTTGAGGCCCGCCATTGCATATCAATCCGGTCATGAAAATATGGCGTAGGCTGTCACAGTCACTGCACTTGCGTAAGCTGATCTCAGAGTATTTTAAGATTGCTAAAATAGGTTGTTGTTTAGTGCTTGGATCTGTACAGGATGAGAGGTGTTTTTCTACTCTAAAGTTCCTCAAATCGTGCCATAGAAATAGACTAGGTAAGCACCTACCCCTTGTTGTGCGCATGTTTGGCCAACAATATTTTTCCTTACAAAGTTTTCCTTACAAAGTTTTCCTTACAAAGTTTTCCTTACAAAGTTTTCCTTACAAGTATGCAATCAATTCTTGGAGAAGTGATGTGAAGGTCAGCGGACAAGGGGATTTCTGAAGGAATCAGCAATCTAGTATCCTCTCAGATCATGCATTGTCGTTCCACAAACCAGCCTTAGTTTTCATGAGGTTTTGCAAGGGTTTACACTCATGGTTACCTTGACACAACCAGTATGTTTCACGTTGAAGACTAGGGCGGTGGAGGCCAGGGAATCAGGGACGCAGTGACGTTGGTGGAGCATCGATGGCGCAGTGACTGGGTGGAGCTTCGGTGACTGAATGTTTCTTTGGTGGATTTTTGTAATACTAACCTTTTGTTCTAATTATGTGGCTTGTTTGTCTTGTGTGTAGAACACTAACACTGCACTAGGCAGTCTTGCATTGTGCAAGAAGGGTTCAACTCCCTTGTTAGTGACATCCATAATACTCAAACAGAAACACCTATTGCACACCTAAACCAATTCTGAAAATGTCCACATGCCACAACAGAAAAACTCGAAAATTGCCTAGGTTTGACAAATTTCTCTCTCATTTAGGCATTCAAATCATAAGAAAATACCCAAGGTAGCCATTTCTCACATCCAAATTTTTTTGATCAATCGCAACTTTGCACTACCAAAAAAAATGGGTAGACAAATTGCCACCATTATTTTATAGTTTTATCTGCCTATTTTTACCAAAAAAAATTGGATCGCGGATTTACGCTCCCTTTTCACACGGGTATAGACTTTCTGCAAATCCCTATAAATGGGTTCTGGGATCACTACTCCCCAGCTTGAAATCTGAACTGAACAGACATCCAAATGCAAACTGAATTGGATCCTAAGTAAACTTGAAGAGTCACAATGCCTCCATGTTGACATTGCATGCACCTCCAATGAGTCATAAGGTAATTTCACAGGGTAAGGCAACCTAATTTCACTATTTAGTATACACCTTAATCCTTGAATGATGGACCAATGACCGTGGAAATCATGCATTTTTTATACCGTGTGACATCATCTACTTTGAAAAGCCAAATATTCTCACTGGAAGTCAAAGTCCTAAAAAAGATCTTCCCTTTCCACTCCTAATACCAAGGATGAAAAGTTGTAGTTCTGTCCTACACGGTTAGATTCCTTGTCATTCATCGGCCGCAAAACATCCGCAGCGACGTTCAAGGGCTAAACTAACAGCAGTCAATTAGTGACAACTAGAAAAAGACCCAAATGCAAGTGCAAGTGAACCCAAATCCAAGGGCAAGTGGACCCAAAGTAGACAGGTGGGGTTCCAAGAGGTTGTCACTCTACCAAGAAGTGGCCAATCACCCACTTGAGATCCAAGCTTAGAGCGTGTCACTTTTGGGTGTTTATGTGCCCACTTTGGTGTTAGTCTAGTGTCCACAGTACGTGCATCTACATAGTTGTTTTCAAAAATTTGTATTTTATTCATACGAGCTCAGAAAAATACGAAAACAATTTTGTTGAATTTCTATTCCATTTCCTAACAAGCACACATCATTTTATTCTGTAGCTACCTCAAGATCTGCAAATTTCAAACAAGTGTTGCTTTTAGGTGCTCCTACCTTATAGTCACAACTTCTTCACTCCTCACAAATTCTCCTGTAAATGGGGATGTGTCAATTTGGAATTTGTTGGAGGTTGTTTGGCATGGGGGGTGGTCGTGTTCCTCCTCTTGTGTTTTAATAGGGATAACCCGTGGCGCGTAATTCCGGCTCATATCCGGTTGCCATGGATGTATCGTGTCAATCCTCACTGTGACCCAGGTCGTATGTCATCAAAAGCCAATTCCAAATTGACACGTCCCCATTCATAGGGGAATTTGTGAGGAGTGAAGGTGTGACTATTACTACTATTATAGAACTTCTATCAAAAGTGAACTTTTGCATGACAAAACCACCCATTGCCAATCTGTAGGTGTAGCTATTTTCAACCAAGGTTGGAAGAGATTTCCAATCAAAGCTTGGAATGTTTTTTTTTCTCCTTTTCCATATTGAGACTAATAAGTTGATGACACATGTTCTACAGTAGTTCAGTGGGAAAAGTAGTTCTTGAATGGTTGAAATTAGAAGACTCTATATATTGGGATTGGGTTCAAGCCCACATTTGGGTTCCAAAACTTAGAGTAATTTGAATTCAAGGAAAAAAATCACAAAAAATTGACAATCTTTGTGATTCTATCTTACTACATGGCAAAAATTTTACATGGCCTTATATTGCTCCACAATATGCATGGAATTGCTCAAGTGGTTGATTGTTAGTAGTTCTACTACAAGTCAACAACCTCTCTAAAGTGATGTTATTCTTTTGTTCCCAGCTTAAACGCATTGAAGATGTACAAAATAGCTAAAAAATAAAAAATAAACTGAATTGAATTTGCAATCCTAATATCATTCTAGTGAACATAATTTCAATCCAAGAGCACCTCAAAATCGTAGCCCACTAAGAAAAATCTTCAAATGTCATTAATGTTGCAACTCCTCTCTAAAACAATATTTTGTAATGTAATATTCACCTCCAATCCCTAGGCTACAATCTTATGGAATTTCTACTGGAACTCCAATCAAATGGTATTTCCACTCTTTTGCAACACAAGCTATTTTCCACCATCAATTATAATAGAATTTGATCCAAAAAACCCGCCCGTGGATCCAAATGATGACAAAGTGTTTGCACAAATTCAAAATTAGTTTTCAAAATAAATCAATTGAAGCAACCAATGACAATTGAAGCATCTTGTATTTCAAGAATGCCCAATCAAGGCTAGTCTAGTGTCAATAGTAGGTGTTTTTATGACTTCAACTTTGATAAATTTGCACTACATTCATATAATGACTAAAAACTCTCAAACTAATTACATTCACTTTTTTGTTTTCATTTGCTAACATTGTCTGATATGATTTTTCATTTCTTGACATGTATTCAAAATTGCTTGTTTGAATTAAAAATGCTTGTTTTAGATACCGTAAACCTTATTAGGTTGGCTTAAATTAAGATTTAATTCATCCTGGATTCCACATGGGTTCTCAAATGTAAAGGTAAGTGACACCAAGACTACATACCCCTTCTAGAGGAGGTCTATATGCTATTTACAAATTGAATTTGAAAAGAAGTGCTCACAATGAAAATTAATAGCGAAGAGTGGATGGAAAAATTTAATGAGGACAAATGTTGACCAATGAATAAAGTTTGATTATTTTCAAGTCTTTTTGTGAAGAAGAATATATATTGAGCAAGCATGTTACCCTCCACCTCTAGTAGCTACAACATGATTTGAAAGCATTATGTCTGAGAATTCTTGTTTGTTGTACTGGTTTCCAATTGCCATGCTCATCATTAGTAAAATAGTTTAAAATTGTTGCAAGCTTTAKAGGTTGTAACATCAATATTTATATTATAGTAGTTGAAGTTACTAACAATCATCTTCCAACAAAGAAAGATGCCCGGCATATGTAAGTCATCGGACCTGTTGGGTGAGTGCATGGTTGAGTGGATCAATTGTGGCAGAAGTCCATATCCATATAATTCACTACAAAGCTAGCCAAAAAAACTTTGCATAGGAAAAGTGAACACAATAACATGTAGAAAGACATATGGTGGTGTAGGATAAGCATAAGAGCAATCCTTTTAGAACCCTACAAATGAATGGGTCTCACTAAAAATGCCTAGTGACATCATCCATTCATTTTGGTACTTTAAATCTTGAAAATGCCAATGGTTCAAAATATAACCCATCTTCAATATTGATTTGAAGTGCCTCTAAAACTTCTAGTATCATTTAGGATTCCAAAACAAAATTTGGGAAAACACATTGTTTTGACTCTTCTATGGACTTTTAAAAACATGATTCAATTTAGACCCTAAAAAATTCCATAACTTCTATAATCAATATTAAATAAAGTAATAAAATTTCTAGGCACCTCAATATAGATCACAACATAGAATGAGTCTCTAATACAATAACAAAGTAGTTGCAAGAAACACCTGTCGTTTTTGGGTCAAAATGGCCTTAGTACTGGAGTACAGTGACTTTTGGAATAAAATTTTCAAAAATGAAATAAAATATGGATAATTTTTAAAGTATTCAAAAAATCACATGTGTGAAAATTCAGACCTAGGAAAATTTATTTCCAAAAGTTATGCACACTCAAAGAATGATGGAAAATACCAAGAAAATGAACACTTTGATGTTTGATTTTTTTTAAATAGTAAAAAAATTCAAAAAATTCTCCAAAAAAAAAGAATTTTTCCTCACTTGAAGACGATTCTTCTCAACCATTTTTGTCTTTGGGAAAAACAAATTGAGTTATTTGCACCTATGCAAAGGTAGTGCACTTTCAGCACATGTGGAGGGTGGACATATTACTACTTTTAGAAAATCTCTTCGTGGGCCTATGTAAATTTAGTAGAAGTCCTTGCATCTCAATTTTGAGCTTCAAATTCGGATTTTTGGGAAGAAAATAGTACTAAAAACCTTCAAAATGGCCAAGGTAGACAACTAATCAGGGGCAGGTTAAAAATAGTAAAATAATTTTGAAAATTTTGAAAAAATTACTTAATGTCTAAAACTATCTCATGTACCTTCATTCTAAATTTCACTCCAAAATATCAAACTATGCAAAAGTTATGAGAAAAAAACCACCTGTCCAAGGGTAAGGGGACAAAAAATAAGACAAGTCATTACAAAAAATTTGAACCCTGGAAGGAGCCTTGAGTTCAATTGCAATTAGAGAAAAAAAATCATTTTTTATTTTTGAGAAATTGGATATGACGTGGCACTAGTACGACCACGTAAGCGCCATGTCATCTTAACCCTTCTTTTTTTTAAACTTTATTTTTTTAATTTAATTTCAAAATTAAAAGATTTTTTTATTTTTTCCATATCGGCACCACGGGGGGCTATGGCAGCCCCTTGGAGGGTTCAAACTTTCTATAATGGTTTCTTGCAATCACCCAACAAGAATGCTCTCTTCATTAAAAAAGACTCTTATATAGTGGTATATGGAGTTTTCTAAATTCATATTGCAACTTTGAAAGTCCATAACTTTTTATTTCAAGAAGAGACCTTCTAAATAAATATATAGTTGTCTTTGCATTCAAGTTTAAAATGTATGTTCAAATTTATAGCTGCAATGGTGTAGTGAATTATCCACAATGTGGATTCCAATGCAAAGGTCATGCTGAAAATAAAACTAAAACTTAAAGTAGTCCACTCAATCATGCACACACCCTGTTGTTTGCATCAGACTTTAGAACCATAGATGATTTCTAGTTGGGATGTGGTATAAAAGTGAGTTTGGAGGCTTTTTGTTGTTATTGGAGATGTATTGTTGTTATTGGAGAAAATAATATATTTTTTTATTATCAGTTGCCTAGATCAAAAGTTATTTGCCTTAAACTTTTTAAGCAACTCGGGTGGTTCAGGTAGCATGTGCAAAACTCCTCTTCTGAAATTTGGGAGGTACATGATTTACATGACGCAAGATGCAAATGCCAAAAAAAAATAACCATGTGTAGTATAAAAATCTCACTATGGAAGGAGTTAAAGTATGCCAACCTTGTTGGGCAAGGTAAAAAAAAGCTTTTTTCCTTCCTAACTTCAAATGTTATAATCTTGATATCAAATAAATTAGACTAAAAATCAAATAGGACGAATTATGAGTGTCTCTCTGGGTCATTGCATGAAACACTTGTACTATTTTCCGTCACATGTTGGAAGTTGAAGTCGGTTCGTAGCATAAGTAATGCAAAAATGGTCCAATCAACATGAAATTCAGAGTGAAGGTTCCTTTTCCATTTTCCAACGTCCTTGAATTTTTTCAATTTTTTTGGAATGATTTCAGGGGGGCGTGTGCAATTTCCATAATATGTCACACTTGCGGTTTTATGGGTTTTGAGTACTTTCGAATACCCAAGGTAATGAAGTTGGACCTGAGGTTTTGTAGGGTTGTTCTCCTAATGAACATACAACTTCCCACAAGAAGGATTCGCAAACCAATGGTTCCTGTGCCTTCTCTATTGCCATAAAGTGTGCTTCAATTAGCATGTATTTCTGAGCAATAGAACATGCAAATTCAGTATTTTTCTTGGAAATTGTCTTCTACACAAAGTTCCTAAAAATGGCCATTTTTTTGCTTAATTTTAAAAAATGGTCTTCTAATTTTTAAAAATGGAAATGACAACAGGCATTTTTCAGCAAAAAAGACAATCCTTGCCGGATGATAGTACTCCAGCGTTATACTAAGTACTGCGTAGTAGTAATGGGGGCCCACTATAGATGAAAAAATCCTACATGGACATTATCTAAACCCTATACCTTAAACCCTAAACACACGAGTCATCCATTGTGAAGTAATAGTGTGTCGTTCCACTGACTCATCTCATTTCAATCGACGACCCATGTTTCATCTTCTGACCCTATTATAGTACGCACAATACTCCTAGTACCCGTAGTACTGTCAGAGCAAAAATCCGAAACGCAACAAATAGTACAAGTGTTTCATGCAATGACCCCTCTAAAGTATCCTTATCATTTAGTAGATCCAAGTTCATGGCCTCTTTTGGGTTTATTGGAAGATTTGGCAAGTCAATCCATGTGGTCAAAGTTTCCAAAAACATTTCCACACATTCTTGTTGCAGTCTAGTAAAAGTTTCTACGGTTGAATTTTAAAAAAGAAACTTTTTTTTTTTTCATTTTCTTCTTACTGCCTTGAGAAGTGACAATTTTTTCCAATTTGTGCTCCAAATGAGCCTCGGTTCTTTAGGGGTTAACCCTCAAAGTATTAGGGATGTTTGAGCATATCTTTTGTTTTCTTGACTAGCTCTTGTAACAAGCATGATTTCTCATTTTTGTGGAATAAGTTTGATGACCGCCACCGTTGAAATGAAAGTAGACTTGTGTATCTCTCCTATGAGAAAAAGGTCAACACAATTTTTGAGAAAATGCCACCGTTGAAAATATTGAAGGAAGATATTTAATTAGGTAGTACTTTGTACATATGCTGAAATGGGAATGCTGAAACTAGGATGCTCAAAAGTGCTCCAAAAACTCTGAATTTTTTTTCACATGTACATATCATCATGATGTTAATGCATGATTTTTTTTCAAATCATTTTGAGGTGTAGAAAAAAAGATTTGAGGATGTGAAGTGATTGCCCACATTGTCTTTTCAGTTCTCAAAAAATTCACCAAAAATCACACACTTGATGCTTTCTCAATTCGATTGCGCCAACGGATTCAACGTAAAAAATCATTGAGGGTCTTTTTGTTGTTCATGAGCTACTAATCACGTTAATATATTGAAATTGGCTACAAATGTAGTTGCAAAAGCCACGTGGTGGCCTTGTGGTCCTTTAGGGGTTACTAAGTGGTTGGAAAATGGGGCCAGGGTGAACTGACCCCCTCATCGCCCATGTCACAAGGTAAATGTAAAAATTGCCCCCTATTTTGTGCCACATCAAATTTGTATTTCTTCGCGCCTCCTAGCTAATTTGAAGCCTCCGATTGCAAATAGGAATTCAGAAGTTGCAAATTTTGTCATAGGTGGCAAATAAAAGAATTCCAGAATTCTAGTGTTTTCCCCAGGGATAAGAAAAGGGGCAATGAGGGGGTCAGTTCACCCTGGCCTTGGAGAAATGGTTGGGTTCCCATTCAATTAGGTAAGTTAACCCTTAAACAACGCCGAGGACGTTTTTTGTCCAATGAATGGCAAAGAATCTTTCCTTGTAGGACTGAAGCATTCATCCTCGATATTAGGGGTGGAAAGGGGAGAGCTTCTACAGTACTTTGACTTCCAATGAATAAATTTAGCTTTTTCAAAGGAGATGATGCCTCACGATATCAAAATGCATAATTTTCGTGGCCACCGGTCCGTCCTTCAAGGGTTAACCCTGGTTCCAGTCCTGACCACCGGTGTGCATCCGATACGCACTGTACATGTACAGTGCCGGCAATGCCAATGATTGTGCGGCCCACTCTTGAGGAACTCCCACTTAGTGCGAGTCCGTCCCCGGACTGCCGGGTGGGGACCTCGCAGGCGCCGATCTTTCCTCACTCAATCAAAGGCAGATTCATCCTCCAACAGCTTTTCTGTTGTACTGTAACAGATGTCACACTATTGCACCACTTGGTGAGAAAGCAGAGAAGATCGGGCCGTGGAGCATCTCCATGCCATTCTCCAATTTCCTCCTCCACTTCGGGCGTCTGGATCCACAGAAGTGCATCCACTGAAAGCTGGACATCCAAGGAAATTCTCTGCCAGGCTTCTGGCCACATCTTTTCATGGCAATACTGTATTGCGGGTGGAATATTCTATTTTCAAAAGAAAAATTATCGTTGAAATTGATTGGAGGAGCGAGACCTTCAGTTTATTAAATATGCTTTAAGCGGTGCACCGCTGAGGCGCTGACTGACGGAGGAGCTTGCGCACTCCACGGGACAGGCATATCAACTTTACAGAAAAGGTTTCTTTTTGGGGAGTGTGGGTGTGGGTGGGGGGGAACTGCCATGACAGCGTTTGAAAATATTCATTGCATTTGAAAATATGCTTTGCCTTGCTGCACTGCACTGATTTACCGGGCATACCTTTCTAACTGAATACTAACTTACTGTCTATTCTCATACTGTATTGACCAAAATAATACGGAATACTTCGTAGTTCAAAGGCTAATTTAGCAGGTGGCACTAGTTTTACGCCCACCCTAGGACAAAGTAGTGCACACAGGACGCTCTCTAAATGCACAYTGCAATGGCAGATTCCCTGTCTATCCCGAGAATCTCTCATCTTAGGTACAATTTTCAAATATGTCAAGTTATAAAACTCATGCAGAAATCTATTCATAAACGATACGAGTAACAAGCAAGCAGTTGTCACATTATTACAAGGACAATTCAATACAATTATCACAGTAAAATGGGAAGAGTATACTATGCTTTCTGCAACAAATCTGTCCTTTCACTGCTTTGCATGCACAAGATAAAATGAAATGGAAAGAGAATTTATATTCTGAGAATTATTATGTTTTTTGAGAAAAATTCATTTGGATTTGCACATTTGCAATCTACTGAATACTTGATTTTTTAATCCATTTTGATGTCTTGAGCGAAATTAAAGCATACTCAATTGTCATACTTTGCACTTCCGTTTTTGAATATATAGTCTACTATGTAGTCTTTCATKCAGAGAATTTTATAGACGTCTCAAAGCGCATAGAAGAGAGAAAAAAAATTCAGAATAGTCGGAAATGCTCACAACTTCAAGACTCGAATGTGGCCATGATAGCATGCACACTTCTGAGATACAATACTCATCATGTTACATCATGTTACATCGACAACATGAAAATCGACTTGTGRGGAGAAAATTCCCCACAGGCTGTACGTTACACAGCATACTCCACAACCAGTTCAGGACGAAGAGGTTGCATCGCTTTTCGATGACAACACCGCCTCTATATACAGAACCTCTCCCTCTCTCCCTGGCGTATTGATAGCTCACAGCTCTAGGCTGGTTACGGATACATAATTGGTACAATGTTGTAAGAAGAGATGGAACTCGCTTTGATTATTGACAATCATTTGCGGAAGTAATCTCCTCTGCCTCTTTAGACACAAGTACTAACGCTTCCTCATCTAATCTCTGTTGTGATTTCTCATTAGCGAATACGGAGAGAATGGTTACCCAGAGAATCTCCACRCAGTCAACCCACAGCAAACGCTGTTCTACTGGCACCAAACCGTACGTAATAAGATGTGCAAATGGCCACAATTTCCAACCAGCCTGCAAATGTACAACAATACACGAGTTWTAWAAAATAAAACGACTTTRGTGGAACAACTAAAACAGATRRGGTTTCGCATCAAGATCTAGATATAATGTATCAATCTGAAAATGTGTAGACTCATATGAACTATTCATTTCATGACTTAAATGCTGGAAAATGGGGAAATATCTTACCGTCAGAAGAGGGAAAAATGTGTCTCTTAAATCTTTAAATATTCTCGCCGGCGACTCGAATCGAAGCAATCCGAGCGCTATGAAGTAAATGCTATTCCAAATGGCCGACCATACAGTCTGATCGAACAGTACTTTCACTGGGACAACCCACCATCCTTGAAACGGGAATAAATACTGCGCATTCACACAAAGACATTCACATTAAGTACAAGCATTTCGACATAATTCGAATTTTTCTTAGTCACATAACAACCACAGAAGCGAGATATTAAAATACCTCAAAAATATTAAAACCACGCCAAACTGAAAATCACATATTAGAGAAAAGACACATACCTCGCAAATGTGGTAATAGTGATGCGACAGGGAGCCATGCAAGCAGAATCCAACCAGGCCAGATCTCAAAAGCCTTACCCTGCTGAATTCGAGAACAGGTTTACCCTCCACGCACTGGAGACAAAAGACGTGTGTCAGACATACACCATTCAAAAATCCTTGACAAAAGATACGAAATCATACAGCTCAAATAATCAAAAAAAGAAAAGTAGGTTCAGTACATTACCTGTCCAATCCAGTCTCCAATCGAGTAGACRATTCCACTGATCATCATCTTCGCCAAAATTGGATTACTCCTCAGCGCCTCCTCATACGCATGCCAGTTGTGAAGAGGAGCATACCTGAGAACCTCAAGCATGGTCCAACCATGCCAGACATCGTGATCCACAGTAACAACCTTCGTAAAGGCATACGAAATAGCCGCGCCAGCCAAGAGAGCGTTCAAAGCTCGGTCAATAAATCTATTCTCTTCATCCTCAGAAGTTGTRAACCAAAGCAGCTTCGGTCTGTACATGGCCGCAGTCAGCGTCTGGATCTCATTCCCTGCTATCGCTCCATCCAACATACTCAACTGACTCCCGGGTGCATAGGCACCGCCAGCAATTGGATGCGGCCTGTCGCTATCAAGCAACTCCGCCAACATCTCGGTAGCGCCCTGTAAACCGCTATCGGCATCTTCAGCCAACGCTTGCACAACAGAGACATTTCGCATACCGTTATCCACACCCCCGGAAACCACAACGTCTTCTTCAATCCAACGCAAATTTTTTGAGCTTCTGCCTACGTTCTTGGACCCTCCCACCGCGGAGCCATCGACAGGCAAACTCGAGCAACGAGTCGTAGAACCATTCTTAACGGAACTAACAAAATCCGAAACACGAGAGTAAGAGCTTTGCTGCACAGACAATCTCCCCTTCCCAGACGCCGAAGAAAACTTGCAAGACGAAATCCGCTCCGGCAAGCCACCACAGCTCAGTCCCCTCACATCTTTTAGAGACCGCTCAACGCACGAAGCTCCAAAACCAACGGATCCCGARTTCACCACTGCCATGATCTCAGAAGGCGAAACCAGAAAAACAGTTGCTCCCGCTCTCGATCTCGATCCTTCTARAATGGAAAAAAAAAACACTACACCCACACCTAATTTTCAAAACCCCAAACTACCAAGAAAACCTGAAAATGAACCTCAAATCACACAAAAAAAATTCTAAGAAGACGGGTCTTTCGAAACCAACGCTGCGGCTGGTCAAGAGAGAGAGCCGCGTTCGGAAAAACACAAAGACACTAGGAGGCGGTTGGGAAGCTTGTGGAAACGTGCACGGCGGATGCCTTAAGAACCTGCCATAGGCAATCTCCACCCTGCATGCCCCGCCACATGAAGAGATCACAATAATCCCAACGGTGAGATTGTTCTAACATGTAGGGGAGGCAACCCATTTCCGATCACCTCCCTATTTCCAATCAATAGATTGTTGTCTTTCCATGAAGTTATGGCACACTCCATAGAGTAGTTGTGGCTCATTATGATTGGTTGCAAGGACCTCAATATTGCAATCAGCCCTTGGTCGATTTTTCAATTAGCCTATGGTCATAAATAGAAAGTTCTATACCACCATTATAGGTCAAAGAAAATCTTCCACTAAAAAATTCATAGTAATTTTGTTTCATGTAATAAGATTTTGGAAAAATATGCAATCCTTCCAAACTCTATTGTTGTACATGGGAAAAATTCCACATTCAAAAAACTTGCGCTCCAAATATGCCCAATTGCTTATTTGATCAGAAATGGGTTGTCTCCCCTAAACTTAACCTTGTCCAACAATTTTGAAAAATTGTGAAAATTGCATTTGGAAATGAATCCTATAAGTTATTTTTTCCAAAAAAATTGCTAAGATTGCCCAAAAAACAAGATTGTCCATAACTTTCTCATTACTAGGCAAAATAGAATGAATCAAAGCTTCACATGTAGACAAAAACATATCATTTTAGAAAAAATTTAAAAACTTAGTTTTGACATTTTTGCAATTTGTTTTGGTTGCCCCCCGAGTTTGTTTTAGGCTTTTTGTATTATAACTTTTGCTCCTGGGCACCATTTGATATAAAACTTTATTCCCATTAACCTAATAAATTTTTCAATCTTGTGAGAAAGTTTTAAAATAATTCATCAAAAATTGAGGTCATAGGAAACTACTCGAAATTTATTTTGTCCCCCAAGGGGACAATGGTCCTTTCGGGTTTAATTATTGGTGTCTAGTTAATCTTTTATATAGAGAGGAATCTTGGCAAATCGATTTTGTTGTTGAGTTTTTAAACAATATGATTTCAACCCTATAATACCTTTTTTTTGCCCTAGATGCCTTCCACTAGTTTGTCTTGAATTTACATCACTTGTAAGCTTACAATTGGATTTTTTACTTTCTAGATTTTATTTGGAAACTGAAAGCTATCCTTGGAAATTGAGTTAGGGTTCTCATTGGGGCTCTTTTGGACCAATTTATCCAAGTTTTGTCTCATGCTTGGTAGGTTTAGGCAACTTTGGCACAACTCACTCAATATCTATAACTTTTACAACTCCTTGGTTTCTAACCTATTTACATGCGGGATTTGGATTTATATTAGGCAAAACACTAGTTGGAATCTACAACTATTTTAGCATGTAACATGCTTATTTTGGTTTTCAACTTTTTAGAAGGCTTTTTGTACAAAAAATTGGACTTAAACTTGTAAAAAATYAGAAGAAGAAAATGATGAGTTGCAAGTGACGAATTGGAAGCATTAGGAAAATTTTCAGCCCTCCAAGAGACTGCGAGTTTTGCACCCCTACAGTGCAGTTATAGAAAAAAATAAAAATAAAAAATTATTTTTTATTTTTCAAAATTTGGAATCTGACGTGGCACTACTGGTGCCACGTCAGCTCCACATTAGATTGACTATTTTTTAATATTTTTTTATGTTTTTAATAATTTTTTCAAAAAAAATTATTTTTTTATTTTTCTATATTAGCACTGCGGGGTGCCAAAAATGATGTCTTAACAACCCTCTCCAGGGCTGAAAATTTTCCTAATGCTCAAAATGGGCATTCCAAACTTGGATTTCAAAAGCTTTCTTACATGAGATTCATGCAACCTATTCAAATGGCCAATGAATGAGGAGTTTTTGCCTTCCTCAAGGCAACCTCAAAGCTACTTTTCAAATATTCTAAGAAACTTTCCAATGTAAAAATCACACATTCATATTGTGATTTGAAATCCTAACTTAACACAATAGATGCATCTATCATAGATTAAAAAAATGATCTTAAAAATTTAGTTTGTAATTGACTATTGGAAATACAAAATTTATGAAAATTCTCTCAAAATCAATTTCTTTAGGCTTAGCTTGTCTTTTAAGGACTAATCCGTGCTTATGGAATGTAAACAAATTTACATATGGTTGCAAAGTAATAAAGCTTTTACTAAATGGTTTGGCCTCTTTTTGAAGGCACAATACACATGTACCAATTGGACACTTAAAAAAATTTCTTTAACTCTTGATTTTGACGTTTCATGGAGAATATAAAAATTCATAAAAGTATGTACTTTGTTTCTTAAGAATTTATGGTTTTCATTTGATTATAAGTAAAAAATAATCCAAATTGTAATATTGGCTCTATCTATGTGCTTCATCTCAAATGAAATTTTTTACGGATTTGCCTCATGCTATGAGAAGCAACAAGCGGCAATAGCATACAAAAATTTGTTATGAACATATATATGATTAACTTCTAAAGTCTGAAGGCCATTATTTTTTCAAAAGACCCTTAAAATTGCCAATTTCAATGCAAACAACAAAAAAAAATTAAACATTTTCTTCTTTTCCACATTCAATTGTAGAGTCTTCACTATAAGAAACCCGCGTTTTAGTTGATGTGGACAAATTTTATCAGACGGATTTTTGTGGACATCGAAGGGGACGTATCGTGTTTTTATGTCATCAAAAACATTTAATGTAATATCAATGGTGACATAAAAACACGATACATCACCTTCAATGTCTACAAAAATCCGTCCAATAAAATTTGTCCACATTAACTAAAACGCGGGTTTCTTATAGTGCTTGCACTGTAACAATATAACTAAATTGTCTTGAAGAAATTTTAGAAACTTTGATTGTATCAATCACAAAATATAAGCATTTAAGATAAAGAAAATGAGTTTTTTGGTTTCTAGACTAGCTAGACTATAAAAGTTTGAATCTTCTTAACTTAATATTTTGTACTACAAGATTGTAAAATTTAAGAATTTTCATGTTGAAAAGTTGAGTTGAGAATTGTGGAAAAAATAGCTCACCCTCTTATCATTACTTTTTAAATTATTTTCTTGAGAATTTTCTAAAATTGCTTACAAAACAAGAAGCTTCCGTTCCATAACAATATTTTACATGTTTTGAAATGCAAGTAGAAAGAATTTTACTATGTAGATTATTGTTCACAATAAGATTACCTAATTTTAAAATTCCTTTAGACAATAGTTTCAAATCTATTAGAATACCATTCCTTCCATATTTTAGTTTGAATTTCAATTTTTAGGTACTAAATAATACTAAAACATCCCAAACGGGCAAGTGTGACAAAAATTGGAGTCTATTATTCCCTTATTGGATAGTAAAGCTTTTTGAAAAATGCAAAAAAATTAGCTGAAGACCTAAAGTGTATAATATTCATGAGTACCTTATCTATGAATCTTGAGTCACTGGGTAAATGTTCACACCTTGTGTCAAAATTTTGTGAACATCTAATTCAAATTGACTTTGTAGTTTGTAAGAACCTACCCAAGTTTTCAAGTGTTACTTGAAAGGACACTTGGTCAAGTTGGTCCTTAGGATCAAATTGGATATTTTAAAAAGGTACTTGATTAAAAAAATTTGTACTTTGATAAGACTCTTGTTTCACTTCAAAGTTTAGTCAACACCAAAATATGGTACTTTGGGCAATTAGTGGTTAATACTTAATAAGGTGATGGTATATTATAAAAGTAAATTATCTTTGGTTATTTTTGGAAGACTATTCTTTGAACTGAAAAGTAATTTTTGAAGTGAAAGACATTTGTCTTCTTTGRAAACCAAAATATTTGCAAAGCCAAATTTGAAAATCTATATAGACTACACAAATATTAGAGAAATAATGCAAGAGTCTATAAACAACAATGGATGAAAACATCATGTGTATAGGACATGTTTGCATTCATTCATTGTTTAAAAGTTGAAAGTTTGGTCTTGAACCCCTAAAGGACCAAGGCTTTTTCTATGCAAAAAACGCACTCAAAACTGCCATTTTTATACCAAAGATTAAAAAAAAATTGCAAATTATTTTCTTAGCACATCTAACCATAGGATCTTACACCTAACTAGTATGAGAATACGTGGTAATAATTTCAGAAATTTTTACCGCACAGATTGCAAGATACCTGCATTTAAAGTGAAAAAAACAAGTTTTTAGCACACAACATGACTATACATATAATGTGACAGTAGATGTTTTTTCAGCCCCGCAAGAGCCTGTTTCAAGGCTGTTCCCTGAAACTGTTCCCTACACAGGAAACCAGCAACTGCTGGTCTGAAATTTTGAATAAAGCCAAGTCCTTATAATCTCTACAAAATTTGGTTTCAATCCAAGTCATATATTGGAAGATTATAATGTAAAAGTGAAGGGTACTACAAGAAAATCAATGTTTGGGCGTTGCTAGAATTGTGCTTTGACAAGCTCTTTTGAACACATAAATTTTAGAAAGTYAGTCATTCTCATTCTCAAAATCTCAAGGTAACCAAGTTCCACATGCATAAACACAATTCTTGTGTTTTTAGTTCACAAAAAAGAGAAAGAAAATGGTCTTGCAATGGTCATCACTTCATTGTTAAATTTTAGAAATAATAAGATAAATAAATGGAAGACTGTCAAAAATCTGGAGCCAAGATTCAAGATTGAACATGGTATAGTGAAAAAACACAAGAAAAGACACACAAAAGGAAAAAAAATTGAAAAGTGGCTCAAATCTAAATGCATGATGTGTATTCCAAGGGTTGTTTATACCCACATACCGGTGATAGTTAAAAAAACATTAGATGTTTTTTAGCTACATTGGAGGGCGAGACTTGATCCCCATGCATAGAACCAACCATTGCTAGCCAAAATTAAAAAATATTAAAAAAATATTAAAATAGTATTTAAAAATATTTAAAAAATGATTTAAAAAAACAATAATAATTAAAAAATTTATTATCTGACATGGCAATTGCTCTACCACGTCACGTTGAGTTTTCACAATCCGAGAACTTGGGGGAACTAGAAAAACTTTTAGACAAGCTGAATTTCATCTAATGAGGGGGACCGCTCTAGGGCTAATTCCACTACTGGTCAKGCCATCAAAAAAAGGCCATGAATGGCCTAGGCTAAAAGCCCATTAGGATTCCAAGAGTCTTTGTTATCCAACCTCACTACTCTTCCACATGAGATTGTTTCCAATGGTTTTCTCCTAGGATGTTTCCCACAACTTGCCACACGTATCAATTCAAACTCTAAGTTGATCATGAAATTGTTTGTGTATTTAAAAGTGCGTCAATAGTCTCTAACTGTCTTTGTCCCATTCCTAAATCCAATGTTGCTAACATGAGACAACACAATTATGTCCCTACCCGCCCATGAACACATGCCTCCACCTCATTGCCTAAAGTTCTTAAACTCATGACTCTTTGTTACAACCTCCAAACTACCCATGCTTTGAAAACTTTTGTAAATTCAATAGTGAATCTTTCTTTAAAATTTGAATACACCACTTGATAGCTAACTTAATTCTCTTCAAAATGAGCCCAAATTCAAGTGACTCCTTACATCCCTAAGTCCAAAAATGGTTGTTCCAAAATTGAATCTACCCATTTTGGGTCGCTGAAAAAATTAAGAATTGAATGGTCAAACTTAAATTTGATACAAAATAGAATATATAATTTTTTTCATAATTTTATTCCAGCGCAAGAGTTGGGAGCTACAAATCTAAGTCTAGTTTGCAATTTTCTTCCTATTTTGCTCCATGACACTTTATTTTGAATTTCTTTCATATTTATAATGCATTCCAAAAATTATGAAAAGAAACCGGCAAGAAATAATTATGATCCCTGCTAAGAGGACAAAATTTCCATTCCCATTAGGCATTCAAAATAATAAAATGCATATCTTCATATAGTATGCAAATAGGGTCAAGATTTAGGGCAGGGTAATGACACTAAGTACATGGTTTATTTGGGCTCGGTTGCACCTTGTCATTTTGTCCATAAATGCCAAGGTGTATATTTGGCATCTGATGAATGACAAGGAATTCTCTTGTCCAAGTGAGAAGTGCAACTATTCATCCTGGGAACTAAGGGTGGAAAGGGGAGATCTTCTATAGTACTTTGACTTCTAATGAGTGCTTTTGGATTTTTTTAAACCAACAATTCTCATAGACACCAGTCCAAAAAATGGATGATTTTCATAGTCACCAGTCCATCCTTCAAGGGTTAAATGTCGTGATTTTGCATGGTTTTTCAAAGTTCAAGTACTAAGAAGTAAGCCAACACAATGGGCATGAAAACAATGGTCTGAAGTGATACACTGCACATCAAAAACAAGTGGAGAAATACAAAAATCAAATTACGCTAATTAATAGGTATGGGAAACTTAAACACCTAAAATCATCCAAATAAGGGTTTGAGTCATTACCGAGGACGACGATGTTGGCCAGGCAATAGGCCGCAATGAGGCGGTTGTTCATGGTGTAAGGATTATTGAACGCGATAATCTCAAATACGAGCGCTGGCATCGACACGATCGCATTCAAGCGACTGATGCCCACGCTTTGCTCGGGCGTCACCACGCCCCACCATTTGAGCGAGCCGTATCCCAGGAAGAGGGCGACGTAGAGGGGCACCACGGCGCAGAGCACGTCGTAAAACTGACCACCTGTCAACATGGTTCAATTCTTGACCTCCCYCAAAGAATGTTACTACTACCGTTGTCACCCAATTGTACCTCGAGTCCAATTCCCCAATCGGAATGGAGCGATTCTTTTCAACCAGAGCATCTAGCTGCCATGTCATTCCTTGTCCATGCTTGCAGCCCACTCCAAGATACATTCGCCGGGCGGGGCGRTATTCCAGCTCCTAGCTCTTGCGTGGCAATCACGACACAAATTCAATCCGTTACGTCTCTTTCAATCGGTGTAAAGATCTTCTGCATGACATCATTCARCAACACTCAGAACCAGTCATCATCTCCTTCAATCGCTTAAAACGCTTCTGCATGACTACTATACAACAGCACCCGGAGCCTTTTTAAGGGCTTCAAACACTTCTGCATGACACCAACATGACCAACATGTTGATCATCGTTGGAATCACCGTCAGGATCGCAATCAGGATCACATCAAGATCGCATTACTCTGCAAATCCCCGCACGATTTTTCACAAGCTCCGATCCAGAATTGAATGTCGCAAATCAATAGATGTTCCACCGTCGTATGCGCGTGCCTTCGRAGATTCTTTCATCACAGAGGAACCCAGCCTCWCTTCAGCCAGAATGCCACATTCACTTACCCACCGTACCAGAACAGACGGATTCTGCATGCAACCATGGTCCATGGGCGCTTTTRATCAGATGCTCCAATCGGGGAAATAAGGGCGTGGCGACCAAGACGAAACAAATACTGCATCCTGTACGTGGGTTTGTCCTGTTTTCGCGCTTTCCCGCTGCGACAAGGCCACGATKCCTCTGTCTGTCCGAATGGGTCTTGCTAAAGCAGAATGATCGAGCTTGCGACAAATTAAACGGAGGAGATGCCATCCACGACACACATTCACAGGCGGGCTTTATCTGCAGTTCTCTGCAGTTAAACGATTTTTTCGCATTCCACGRCGGCAGCTCCAAAGCTTTCCGCAATTGCGTCCGTCTCGTGAGCATCGTTGGTCCCACGGAGAGGAAGAAGGGCGGTGGTGGAAGACCATGCACGCTCATGGGGCACCTGCGGTCATGGACGAGGTTTCTTGAAAGCAGAGAAAGTAGGAAGATAGTTATACAGAGAACGTGAAATTCGAAAAAATTGTACGAAGGTAGAAGGTCCTACAACCGGACACTGGAGCTATATATTCAACCACATAACATATCAAAGGTCGGCCAAAATAAAATGAAATGTTAAAAGTTGATTCTTTTGAAATTAGTTAGAGAGTTGGAAAACAAAAAAATTAATGCTGCAAATGTCAAATTATCCAAACATTGTCCTAAATTCCTAATGCAAATTTCAGAATGAGACATGCAAATCTTAAAATAATAAATTTTCCACCCTCTTAATGTTCCTATTATGAAAGTGTTCAATTCTTGAAAAAATATAAAAATTGAAATTTTTTAATTTCAAAAAGCAATTGTCAAATCATTTTTTCCAAATTTACTTAGTTATTTGTCATGAAATGCCAACCTTTATGGCTAGATGTGGTAGACTAGTTCAATTGTAATCCCTAAGAAGACCGAGCCCATTTTTCCATCTAAAAACACTCAAAAGTACCATTTCTATCGTACAAAACAAAAAACTATATAGGTCCTTGTACTAGACTAGTATTATAATGCATGGAAGAAATTTCAGAAACTTTGACTTGACAAATTGCAAGATATTTGCCCGTGAAGTGATCAAAATGGAAATTTTTTCACCTCGTGGGACTACAATAAAAAATGCTTCGAATCTTTTTAACTTAAAATTTTTGCACTACACATGTTGATTCTATAATTTTTTACATTGAAGAATCTTGAAATTTTAAATTTTTTTATTCAACTTTATTGTTTTGTTTTACCCGAAAAACTTCATTTTACACTTAGAGAGTTTGGCATAACTTTTTCTTCCATTATTGATCAAAATAAGCATTGTATTTTCATAAAGCTAATATGTTTTTTTATTTTCAAAAAATATTCAAAAATCATACCAAAAACTAACATTATAGAAACCAACTGAAATTTTCATTTGTCCCCAAGATGCACAATGCTCTTGTAGAGGTTAATTTTATCATTAATACTTTCTCATTGGCAATTTGAAAAAGAGTCCAAAACATTGTGTTGTACTTTGAAAATCCAAGCCCTACTTTCGATTATATAGGTTGAACATCTTTTTTTTTTTAAGACACGATAGGTTCAACATCTTGATTGAATTGAGTTTTTATTTGTTTTCAAGATACTTTTAGGGCATAATAATAGATAGGTAGTGCTTGGAAATGGGCATGTCTACCTTATTCTATGGAATATGAAGAAAAAAAATAATGGTTTTGAGAAAAATTGAGCCAATTGTTTGTAAATTTCAAATTTTAGACTTCATGTCATTGCATTGTTGAATTTCAGATACATGAGATTCAAAAAAATGGACTTCATTTTTTTTCACAACTACTTTTCAGAGTTTTTTTCTATAGAATATTCTATTTTTGCAAATTATATGTTAAAACCTTGTTATGAAAAAAAAACAAGCTGAGCCAATAGAGTGGTGTTGGGGACATGGATAATGGATTCATCACACCTAGGTACTTCATTGTTAAAAACTTAATATATTATTTTATAATCTATAATTAGATTGTATAAATAAACATTTGGATATGTTAATATGAAATTATCGTGTGCTTGTTCCTGTTTAGTTTTTGATAATGCTCCCATCAATTCCTTGCAATTTTGCTCACATGCTTGGTAAGACGCAATTCACACTAGATGACTAGCTCTCAAATACCAGCGCTAAGATATTTCACAAATGCAACAAAGTTCTCAAAATATTCATCATAGAAGAAAACTTCTTATTCTTCAGTGTTGGGTTAACCATGTTTTCAAAAGTAGCAACTTGCATGGCACCAACTAGAATATGTCTCTTTAATTTCTTAACTATAATATTGTTTCATTTTAGTGTCTAGGATCTAGATTGCTATTTTTTTTTAAATTTTTTTTGATACACACTTCACTCTTAAGAAAATAAAAGATATAATTGAAAATGTTTAAGAATGGTTCATACAAAGAGTACCATTGCCATGAATCACATTTTTAAAGCTTGTAATGAATCATTTATAACATCCATAGTTGCAATGAAGTTTCATGCATGAAACACTAGTAGAAAAGAAGTGACCAGAACAACAAAAATCCAAAATAGAAGTGTTGATTTTTTTTGCTAAAAAGGTCAAGTTGACTTGGACATTACCTAACACGAAATTGTTGATTGTTTTGTTAATGTTTTTGTTCATTTGGTCTAATTTTTATTATTTTTATTTTTTATAATAACTATTTTTAAAATATAAAATTTCAAAAAAACCACGTAGCAGTCAGCCACACATGCAGGCCACGTCAGAAGACCTGCCACACAGGCAGCCTGGACCTCATGGATGAGGTTCAAAGCTCAAAATCATTGAGCCACTTAGAAGTGCTCATGTATAATATAGTGTTTGTATCAGATTTATATTGTTTTTGCATATTTTTTTCTTTTGTTTTGTAAAAACAGCAGACTTTGGTGACCATTTTGAAACAGTAAAATACGTTTTTTTAAAAAAATTTAATCTAAGAAAAGTTAGGAAATCAAGATAACTTTCACCTCCAAATATCTGTTTGATATTTGAATTCTTATATCAAAAGTTATGAACAAAATTCAGAGAGAGTGCTTAAAAATGTCAACAAAAAAAGTCCATTTCAACCCCTCTCTGAATTTTGCTCCGGAGATCAAAGAAAAGTACATATATTGCAATAACTTTTTAACCATGTAGTCAAAAGTCATGAAAATTGTTGGGCCTTAAAGCTACTCCTCGGACACATGTTGTATGAAAATTTCAAAGAAAAAAACTATAAACTCCATTTGTAGTGAGCTGCGCAAAATCACTATGTTGCCAAAAAACGCAGTTTGGTCCTTTAGGGGTTAAATAAACCCTAACCAAGTTTTCCTTTTTAGTAGTTTATAATTTTGAAAATTTCTTTTTGTAGTGTAATTTTAGCATCAAAAATCCAAATTTGAGAATGATTGTATGATTTTTCTATTCAAGATTTTGTACAAGGTGTTCATTGCAATCTTGGATTTCCTTAGTATTGAGGGCTCTTGGAAATGAGCCTAAAATGCCACAAAATTGGAGGAATAATTTCATTAGAAATTCACTTAAAAAAATAGTAGGGTAGATTTTGAGAATCCAATGATTGGTTATAGTTATGTATGTTAAACCCTCAACCTCATATTTTTTTGGTGACCAACTTTTTAGATTTGACATGTAAAAAGTGGATTGAAAGACTTCAAATCACTTTTGTAGTTTTAACACCCAATATTATATTCTTTCAATCCATAAGTGATGTTGTTGTGTTTTCATTTCCTATATGATCTCTAACATGTCTAGATTGAGTTTGTATGGTAACAATTCAAAAGAAATTGATTCATCTTATCAAAATGTTGGCTTATTGTTCAATGTAGAGCAATTTTCTAGAAGCTCAAACAAGGCCTTAGGCATTTCGGGGTTAAGGTATAGATTCAAAGAAGGGTAAGAACTAGTTTTTAACCCCTATTTTCAGCTTCTAGAAATTTGCTCCAAGTTAAATGAAAAAACAAAATTTTGATGAATTGTACGGAGTATTAATTTTTTTGAATTATAACCATACAAATTTAAACTAGGTATTGTAGAGATTACATTGGAAAAGAAAACACAACAACATCACTTATGAGTTGAAAGATTATAATGTTTAACCAAAAAAGTGTCACAACTACAAAAAAAAAATTAATTTACTTTCTGCACAGTAAATCTAAAAAGTTTGTCAATCAAAATATATGAGGTTTTAGGGCCCAACATGTACAACCCCAATCAATTTATAGCTTCTCAAAATCCACTCTACATTTTTCTTAAATGAATTTCTTGTGCGATTTTGTCTCCAAGATCTAGTGTATTTGAGGCTTGTTTCCAAGATTCCTCAACACTAGGAAAAGTCAAGATTACACATGGTACCCTTGCACAAAATCTTGAGTAGAAAAATCATAGTCATTTATTTTACAGATCGGACTTTTGATTCTAAAGCTAGACCTTAATAGGCCTCTACCAAAAATACAAACTACTAAAAATAGAAAATTTAGTTAGGTTTTCTTCAACTTCAAAGTTTTGTCGACACCACATTTTGGTGCCTTGGGCATTTAGGGGTTAAACAGAGACACCACAGTGAGCGCTGAAGCAACCCATGCTTTGTGAAATAAAGTGCTCCCTTTGGACAGATATGATGAGTATATGATAGACATGGACTCCATTTGGGGGATCAGAGAAACTGCACACTTGGGCAGTTGGGTGGACGGCCAAACGTGGTGAATCTTGGTGTCCAGTCAGACCTTGCCGTGGTGCAAGAGAAGCTACAGTACTTAAGGTAGGAGGTCCATAAAGCGCCCATCTAAGGGTTGAAGCTGAATTTTGGCAAGGTGAAACTGCTTGAAATAATTTTCAGTAAATTTTCCTTGAAAGACAAGTGGAAATGGCATCTAACCCAAGTTATTTCATATTTTTTTGGAGCTTTGTGGAATTAGTTATGAATTTTTGAAGTTGCAAAAAAGTGCATTTCAATGGGCTCTAAAATCAACCACCTCCTCAAATGTAGATTGCTTGTACATTGGAAACTGCAAAATGTACCTCGGGAGTCTGATTGGTTTTAGAACCTGCTCCATTTTAGGACCTCCTACCTTAAAAGGCCAGCTTTGAGCGTTCCATTAAGTTAACTTAACTCCCTCGAGCTGCAAGAATAGAAATAGTCAATAGGCTCTAAGCTTAAGGTAGGAGGTTCTAAAAGTGAGCAGGCTCTAAAATGGAGCACCTTCTTAAATGTATACAATTTGTACATGTTTTTTCATAGCCTTCAACAATGTACAACCCATATACATTTTAGGAGGTGCTTCATTTTAGAGCCCTAGGCCACTTCAACTTCAAAATTTTATAACTAATTCCACAAAGCTCCAAAAAATATGAAACAACTGGAGTGAGGTGTCAATTCCACTTGTCTTGAAAGAAACTGAAAAATATTTCAATATGTTTTACCTTCCCAAAATTCAGTCCCAGCTCTTAGATGCTCCAATATAGTACCTCCTACCTTAATTAAGAACTTTGTCACTTGAGTGAAACCCTCCACCAACCCCGGTTTCATTCATTAAGTTAATCCGAATAATCGGGTCCCAGCTTTAATTCACAAGAATTCCAGAATCGACAAGTGATTACTTCGTAGCATTGGAACATTTTTGATTGCTGCTAAATTTTGCTCCATTTTCATGACATGCCGATCATGCCCGACGATATGATGCCAGTATACTGAAGATTGCTAACTTAGTGAGGACAAATACTTCGTGTACCTATGTTTTCAATGAGCAGAGATTTGACACATTACTACGTACAGCAGATCTTTCATATTCAGATCAACAAAGTTGAGAGCCTTGGAGATCGCACAAAATAGAATAACTGAATAACATACGTCCACCGACCTTCACGGCAATATTGGATTAACTGATAAAAAATGACAAATTATGCAAACATAGCAGTATTTACCTGAAGCATACGCTAGTCCACAGCTAGTACTTTGCAGCTTGAACCCATCCTTGCTATCTACATGGCCATTGGAAGATGGCTTCCCAATTAACCTTATCCAACGATCACATGCGTGGATAGTCACTACAGAAGAACATCCTAACGATCTCCAGAAATCAATACCACTCCCCCTCTGGGCKCTTGAGTAAACGTGTCCTCTTAAGCAAGTGGTCAGATGAAGGAAAGAGGRTATGGTTTCTAGGTTTGCARAYAACATTTACAGTAATGAAGCGAGCGCATAGGCACGTCAAAAACGATAGTGATCCTTGCAAGAACCTCCACTATGTACGATTTTTCAACCATTTACATGACAGAATGCAGACCCTTGTCCGAAGGCAAACCTGCCACTGCATTGCTCTCAATGCCACATTCATCGTTGCCTCGCACAATTCGGAATATTCCATTCTCTCCCCAGTTCGTGTTCCAAGAGTTCACTATAGTCTGCATGGACGAAGAGAACAAACGATTAAACGAAAGGACCAGGAAACGTTACTACAGTACAGTACAGCAAGAGTCCTAAGCAGCAAACATTTTGACATTCTTGCAGAGAAAAGAAACAATTCCACGTACCCAGTAGTCCACACCATCATCGGTGGTTCCCCAACCAATGAGCTTCACAGCGTGACCTCCCATGTAACCCCCGTAAAGATGCTTGTACACACCAGTTTTGTAATGGGCRAAGTCCTGYATAGAAARCACTTMMCACAGTTAGTTTCTAAAGACGACAGTAATAATTAGCAACACGGAAWAAAGTCAGTRCACCATTCAATCCTYAGAATGTCGAGTGAATTGCAGCAGACCAGACACAACATTAATCTTGAAACATAGCTTGTAAACCAGAAGCATCAACCAGAAGCACCAGAAGCATCGGACATTTATTGCTTGAGGTGCACAAGCATAACAGACAAACGATGATTACCTCGAAAACGTTGAAGGCCACTTCAATAGGACCATTACTATASAGCTCAGCCATAAGATCCTCAGGCTCCCAAGACACCTCGTAAGCACTGACGCCAAGATGCTTCGACCTAACCCAAAACTCATCGTCTACGCATTGCTTCTCGCATCGAGGTGTCGCATATGTCGGGTAGCAACCTGGGTGCCCGCAGCCTTTCTGATCAAAGTAGGGATCACACTGCAAACAAAACACTGAATATCAATAGTGCTAAGAGATTTAACTACGAGGCAGATACGCAAACCTTTCTTAGTCCTCAGGATGTCGCCAACGTTAACCCTAACTTTGCCCAAATTAAAGTACAAAGCAAGCAAGAAAAGGACCCCAGTCGTGACATGTGCTTTCTAAGAGGGGTGGGGTAGGGTGGGTAACGCACCTTATTCGTCACAACTCCGGTGCGCTTGAAGTATTGCCAAGCCCTGATGGGGTATCCACCATCACAACCATCCCCGCACTCGAATCCACAGCAGGCTAAGAGGTCGTTCTCCGAAAGTGAGACACTCTGCGACAACGAGAACTCACAGTCGGTCATTTAATGTCACATACAATGAAACCAGACCAAGRATAACGATACTRTAAGAAACCGAGAAAAAAAAGACTCGYAAATGCCTGCGCARAAGTCTCTGCTCAGGCCAATATATGAACCATCAACGTGTTTGTCATACATCCTGTCTGTTYACTCACTTCATTCATGTGAATGCAGAAACGATCCGTCAAAGATTCCACTGCTCCAAAAGCCCAGCAYGATCCACAGTGGCCCTGATCTGAATCAACCSACAAGTTTATCCACTGCTCTTAGCAAGTAAATGCTACCGAAAGACAGTTCAGGCTTAAAACCGCAAAAWGGCCWAGGGGCCCAAATCGGTTCTCAAGTTTCTTATATGAAYAGATCATAYGGGGAATTCCTTAWGKTCAAATTCTCCTTTATCCCGACCAACACGTGCRATGTTCTTCACTGACTTTGCTTCTTGACTCACTGGATTTGGACCTGCCTGAAATACCTCTCTCCACAATATGGTCAATCGAAAATGGTCTTTAATATTGAACCATGAAATCTCGGTCTGGTAGCGGTTAATCACATTCAATTGGATCACAGGCGATGTTACTCTTCATCCTCACGTGCACTAACAAGAAGCCCTGTTSAGAAARTTGACATTGAAAWGATGTACTTGAACGGAWTCYAATGAAGACCWAAYACTCAACCTACCTAAAATATCACCAATTGTCGAACAATGACTCCAGTGTTTACGGGAATCGAACTCCTTAGGCAGATCTGGCTTCTTGAGCTTGTGGGTGACCTTCTCAATCTGGGGCTCCAACTTGTTGGCCGGTGTCATGATCGTACCGCACATTTTCTTTAGATGCTCAATCTGAAGATGATTCAAAAAACTGTCACAATTAGGAAAGCCACTTCCATTTTCAATCTCCATGTGAAACTACACAATGTTACCAGCTGCACAAAATCGACAGGGCATCCTTGCAATCACCCACTACATACTAAAATAATTTGAAACCCTCTTTGAATTGCCAAGAAGATCCAACAAAAACTATAACTTCAGAAAAGGCACGAATCTATAATTCTAAAACGTACAGTGTGCCTTGCAAAGCGATCATTGAGGCCCGCCTTCCAGGTCGCTCCCGGATGAGCGTTGATTTTGTCGACAAGCGATTGCTGTTCATTACCCCAAGCTCTAGGCATTAGATTGTCGGTCTCCCCCAAGGAACAAGAACCACCATGTGATTCCGATTCATGTTCCAAAATTCAAAAACAAGGAGGATAATGATGACCACAACATGAAGAACCTGGCTAATCTACCATAATACTAACGGACCATGACAGTAGGCACACATACTCGCAACCTGGGAAAGGTCTGTGATTACCTGATGGATGAGTCTGTTGTTCCCGAGAAGATCAGGCTCAGACCTGGCAGCCTGCAATCAAAAAAACCAACCATAAACGCAGAACTTAGATGACACGCTGACAGGAACACTCTGACATTCCACAATAGATTCGAAACATCGTGAATCAATGTTGCATTAGACTTATAACAATCAAACCCAGAAAGAGAAACGATCACAATTCTGAAACTAACATGAAAAAAGTAAGAGTTCTACACTCGAATCTAGTTCAAATCATTCAAAAGCTCGAAATTCACCAAGGAAAGACCACAAACACATGAACGAAGCTTGCAAAAGCAATTAGGTCAGTAGACCTCCAAGTAGTACCCCTAGCAGTCTAAATCCTCCGCGAACAAGACGAACCCTGGAAAACCCACTTTTCTAGCACACGCAACCAAGACGACCATCCAATCCAACATTGCAACGAGAAACCCAACATCAAGCTTACGAATTAGCAAACAATTCAAAAAAAACCAAATCCTCCAAACCCACACCAAGCTTCCGAAYCAGCGCACAATTCAAAAGACCCACAACAACAAGAAATCCACAGGAACAAATTAACTACTGCCCCTCCCCCACATCCAGAAAACCCTCTAACAACCCTCACAAACAAGAAAAGATGCGTCGAAACGCTACCTGAGCTGCCAGAACCAAGAGGCTGCCCAGCACAAGCAAGGCACACAACTTCATCGTTGCGCTCGCACCCATCGCCGTTGCTGCTGCTACACAGTGTCTAGATTCTTGAAGACGCTCCCAGTGTGGTGACCCAAGGGGAGATTCAAGCTTTATGTGGAGGAGTGGAAGAAGCCGTGCAAGGATGCACCGCGACGTAGGGAAGATTCCTTTTGCTTCTCGTCCGTAAATCTCGTGGAGGTGGCGTGAATGGGAAACTCTGGGTGCCCTGGTTACCGCGGGGGTATCTAGTGACGGGCGTAGATTATGGCTTCTGCGGTGATTGCGTAGTTCCTTTCACCGTGGTACTTTCGCTTTCCTATTATTAGCCCGGGTACTTAGATGGGGAACCCATTCCCGTGGATTTCAGTGGGATTGAATGACTTTCATGATTGAATCAATTATTTGAGTTTTGCCAGTTCTTTTTCTTAATTCTTACATTGAACCGTGTTTTTCAAGTATCTTGTCCATTTTATTTAAAAGTTTTTACTCTAAATAGAAATTTTATAGATTTTTTCTTCAACCAATCTTTTCTTCAATTCCACCAGTTATCAATGAACTAATTGGTGGTTCTCCATGAACATTGTATGGAATGGAAGATTTTATCTTGGTTTGGTATAAAATTAGAACTTGCAATACTATCCTTGAAAGCGCATCAAAATTCTCTTTGATTCCTAAAAGACCGAGGCACATTTTAGGCACAAATTGTGAAGAATTGCTACTTTTCAAGGTAGGGAGAATTTTTTTTTTTTTTTTTTCAAAATTCAACCATTCAAATTTGTTTAAGACTGCTCTAGGAATGTATAGAATGATTTCACAAACTTTGACCGCATGGATTGAAAGATTATAACATTTGAGGTTAGAAGAGTTTTTCTTAGATCTATCCAATAGGGCCAGAAGACTTTAACTCTTAGAATGAGATTTTTACACTACAAATGGATAATTTTTAAGACATTTGCATTTTGTATCATATAAATTACATACCTACTAAATTTCAAAATTATGGAGAAGTTTCGCGCATGTTGTCAAAAGTTGCTCGGGCTACCTCAAAAGTTTATGAAAACAAATCTTTTGATTCAAGCACATAACCAGATAAAATTGCATATTCCTACTTGGAGGGTACATTACCCCGTGTCAAAATTAAAAAAAGATCTGTTAAAAGATGACTTCATATGTACCTATTTGAGATCACATGTATAAGCTCAATGGTCATTCAATGCTTTAGAGGTTAAATAGAGACAATAAAAAAGCTTATTGGAAAATTGGACAACCGAAGTATAGTGCATTGAAAGCTAGCCAAAAGACAGAAAATAGAAAGATTCTCAAATCACAATTAATCCCTAAAGGACCAAGCTATGTTTTATTGTCAATGGTTATAGATACCTATATTATAGCAACAATGGTAGTATACTAGTATGTAAGTATGAAAATGCTAGCATGTGAATTTTGAGCATATATACAAGTAGATATCCTACAACCATTGAAATTGCTTATAACATAACCACCTATAATATAGGTATTTATAACATGGTTATATTATAATCATATAAAGTTTATATAATATAGACACCTATACCATAGGTGTACAGTCTTCTAGGCTCATGGGCTCACACTCCTAAGCTCATATGAAAGCAACCTTCCCTAAACTTCAAGGCCCAACCATTTTCATAACTCTTGACTACATAGTTAAAAAGTTATTGAATAATATGTAGCTTTTCCATTGGCCTAGCAATCCGAACAAATAAAATCACATTTAAAAAAAAAATTGAAATCCGTTATTCAAATTTATATATAAGTGGAAAGCTTGAAATCATTCATTTTGATTAATGAGTTGAAAGTTATGAGGAGTTTTAGTTTGTGGGCAATTATGGATTCTCTACTCTAAAATAAGCTTTGAAGTCCTTTAATTAACTCAATTTTTAGTATTTCGGGGAAAAAATGAAATCATAAGATGTAGATTATTTATTACAACATTACAACCATTGGAATTGGAATTTTTCAATTTCATAACTAAATTCTTAACAATTTGGTATTTTGAATCATTCTCTACTTTGTACTTTTTACTATTTTTTTCCTATATCAATGTTGTAAAGTTCTTAATGATTTAAAATATTTCAAGCATGTAGCCAACTTGCTTGGAAGAATGAATTCAAAGAAGCACCACCAACATGGATATATTTTCATGCAAATGTGACCTTGTGAAGTGTAGCTGCCTTGCTTTTAGCATGGCCAAAAATATTATTTTTGTGAGTTCAAATGCTCATTTTTTGCAATCCACATGTAGTAGAAATTTTTGAAGGTCTTTGTATGTCTCTTAAAACTATTGTATCACAAGATCCCTACTATTAGATGTGTCCAAAAATGTGTTTTTTCAAAAACTTGGTACTTGTACTAGAAATGGCATTTTCAGAGCGCTTTTGGTGAGAGCGCTTTGGTGAAAACATAGCGTTTGCACATGCTGTAGTAGCCATTTTCGATTGGATAGTGGATAGTAACAAACAAACATTATTTTGAATCTATTAAACATGAATAACAATAGAAGTACACATGTCGTTTTTTCATTAGTTGTTAAATTTTTACAAAATTTCAAAAGGAGTACAATCACAAGTCATTTTTCTATTGGTTATATACACTCAAAGTCAAAAAAATTGGACAAGCATGATCCCCATTACACAAATTACTAAGCAAAATCAATAATGAAAACATCTAGTGACCGATATGCATATATAAGTTCCAATACAAACTATTTAATAATTGTGCAATTGTACATAGCTATTATAATTGCGATTAAACACAATTAGAGATCTCCAACCTCTAAATGCACCAAACCCTAATCCTTGCTTTGACCCCTCTTCATTCAACGCTCTAGCACATCCAACCTCAATAAGCCTAGAAGAAGTCAACATACACATGATATGACGTCAAAGCAAACCTCTCTTTGATTCCGCTTTTTACAAGGCTTATATCTCAAAAAACTTTGGCAATGAAAAAAAAATGACCTCAGAGTAATTAGGACAAAAAAGCACCCCGCTCCCTTGTAGCAATTAGGGTTTGATAACACCCTTCTCAACATGCTTGAGAATTCATAGCAAGCAATAGTCAAGTAAACACCTCTTATTCTCCACCATGATTTTGTCATATTGATGATCAAGCTCATAGTTGCAAAAGAAAATTGTAAAAAAGCAAAAAATATACCATTACTCAAAGTATGGTGGAGTCTTGCTAACCAGATATCTATCAACAACAAGCGTGTGAAGAAGGCCGCCTCATTGGGATCTGCCATCCACATGGCTACTTCTTCAATAAACTCATGGACACATGCAAAAAGCTCTTGTAGAGGGAGTCAAATCAAAATTGAAACAATGCAATAGAAATCACCCACAAGTTGTTTCCACTAACCCCTAAATGCCCTAGGGAACTAAAAGTGTCCTCACAGTCTAAAAGTTCAATTCAAAATGCTGTAACTTTTGCATTTAATGTTCAAATTCAATAAAAACTTGATGGAAAATTTTCACTCTTTCTTCTAGTTTTTGTGGTAAAATTTTCAAGTCAATCCAAGATGTATAGATGTTTTGGGAGCCAATTGAAGTTCACAAGTTCAATTTGAGTTCACCAAATTGCATTTGATGTCTACAACTTTGGGGGCTTGTATCTCCTTCAGCAAATGTTTGTTTTCAATCAAATTTTTTGGGTTATGTTACCCTTGAAGTCTAGTTATTGTGGTATAAGTTTTATGTCAATCCCAGTTGTTTTAAATTTTTGGGAGCAATTCGAAGCTCAAAATCTAGAGATTTTTGGATTATAGTGAACTTTGGAGGCTTACATCTTCTCCATACAATGTCCGTTTCCAATAATTCTTGTAGTAAAAGTCGCACATACGAGTCTAGTTTGTATGACAAAAATTTCATATCAATCCAAGAAGTTTTGAGTGACCGAGGAGCATTTTAATAGAAGGGGGTTCAGCCATGGATGTATTTTCTGCAACTATTTTTTGACATTTCGAATCCATTTTGCAAACACAATTAGTCAACTGAATGATATTTTCTGTTACCAATGTATGTGTATGCTATTTTTGAAGCACTTTATAATTTGAACTTTTTTCATTTGAGTAGTTTTAGAAATCACATTTGACGTCCAAATGTGTTTTTAGGAAACTTTCAGCATCATTTTTCAATAGTAAAACATTATAATCTTTCAATCTATATCGTCAAATGACTTCAAATTTGATTCACTTCATCTATAACACGTAGTCTACAAGATTGTACGGTTCAGATTTCTATACCTTAGTGACATTTAGACTTACAACACTTCAAAAGCAATTATGTTTTTAAGCCTGAAAACACCGTGGGCCTTTCGGGGCTAAGGTTGAAAAAATATTACATGGGATTTGAAGGCATTAGAAGACCTCAAGTTCTCTTGCGTTTCCGGGCTATGAAAACTTGCCACATCAGTAGTTTAACGTAGTTGAGAATTTGCCATGTCAAATAGTATCAACTAATTAATTTTTAAATATTTTTTAAATATTTTTTTGGAAAACATATTTTAAAAATTTTAATTTTTTTTAATCACTATTTTAGTTTTTTTAATACTTAAAAAATTTTAATTTTAATTTTTTTTTTTAAATTCAAAAATTCTAGCAGTAGTGGCTAGTTTGTAGTTCTTGGACAGCTAGGGGATTAACCTTGAAACGGCCCTTTCTTGCCCTCAAATTCCATGTAATAAGACAAATGCGCAAATGCACAAGGTTGCAATTCAATTCTAAATCACAAAGCTCAATATCTAAATCTAATTCACACGCAAGTAAAYACATTGATGACTTCAAACTTGCTCTTGCCATTTGAATTGGACAAGAATTGACCTCAAAAACAAAGCAAAAATTCAATGCAAACTCCAATTCTAAGCACAATGTACATCAAAACTTCCGGCGTATTCAATTTTTGTCTACTCGCAAAGATCACAACTACAATTTTGAACTAGAGCTACAAATTCCTTGTTTAGTTCAATCCTATCTTACAAAATGCCCATTYCCTCCATTGAAATTGAAAACAACACATAAGAAGGCTTCGTGTTTTGCAAAAAATCTTAACCCTTAAACATTGGGCAACCCCCGTGAAGATCATGAATTTTGATACCGTGAGAATCATTGATTTAAAAAATTTCAAAAGTAAGCATTGGAAGTCAAAGTATTGTAGAAGATTTCCTTTTCACACAAAATTCCAATGATGAATAGTTGCACTTTTGTTCCACACATGAAGACGCTCTCTCATTAATTGACTAGAAAATGGCCTTGGCGTCATTTAAGGGTTAAGCTAACTACTAGAATTGAGCACTATGAGACCTCTAACCCTAAACCGTAATCTTGGACAATCAAGATCGTGCGGTGCACATCAATGGTGACTATTTTTTCAACATGATGAAAGGTCTACGACGCCATTGAGGGGTTCAATGGAGATCAAGGGTGAGGTTCGATGGAAACTTTTTTCCAAATATAATGGAGATCAAGGGTGAGGTTCGATGGAAACTTTTTTCCAAATATAATTCTTGGCTATGGCCAGATCCTGTCTCCGACGCGGTTGCAATCGGGGCCGCGCAACTGAACATCGAAGGGCTGTGAAATCAGATCCGTTGCCTCCGATTTTACTCTCGTTGCAATTCTGACAACAGGCAAAGTTGCAATCCTGGTAACTTACAGTAGTAGAGTGACTCGGTGCTTTTTAGGACAGTTTCGAAACTAGCGTTTGCAGAAAGTGAAGGAAGTTCGAATCCTTGAAGAGATGACGTTCGGGAAGGAAATGGATGGAGGAAATCAGACCTGTAGGACGGACGCATACAGTMTTAATTCTAGTCCATCGCCCTCGTCGAGACTTAATAATTCTTGTTTATTCCAAGGAATTTGCACCAATGGACCTCGAGTTTGGGGGATTGTGCTTTCCGGGAACAAAATTGTAGCTATGTGCGCATTTCTGGTGGCCAGGTTAGAAGGAAATTGAAGAATCCACGGATGAGATTTCGAGGTGCATCTTTCTTGCACAGGATACGAAATTTCGTTGCAATCAATTGAAGATTTGTACGCTAGCTACCACAAGATGATGTTTCTTGAAGTTGTCGCGGCTGGTTAGTCGCGGAGAGAGTCATGATTAAAGTAATGTTTGCATTTTGAACTGAGATTTTGCATTTCTTGTGTTGAAATGAGTTTCCCTTTGACCTTATTATCCTCTGCATTGCTGTGTGTCATCCAGGTAAGTAGTTTTCACTGAAAGTGTAGGTGTGCATTTCTGGTGGACAGTATGGAACGAGATTGGAGAATCCATGGCAGAGCTTTAATTTGAGACTGAGGTAGACCTTTCTGCAATCATGTGAACGACATTGTCGTTGCAATTGAAGTTTAGTGCGCTTGGTACCTGAGGATGAGTTTTTTTAATTTTGGACCGAAATCTTGCATTCTTCTACTGAAATGAGTTTCGCTTAGTGTTATTCTGAGCATTGTTTGTGTGCTATCCTAGGCGAGTTGTTTCCGCTGAAGCACAGGCAATCTTTTGGATCCTCGGCTCGACTACTTCAAATTGCAATCAGTTTTTGGTTCTATGCAATGGTGATGACGCAGTTTACCACAACTGCACCGGTTCTTCAGGTTCGCGACTTTGTTGCCAATACTTCCAGATCGTGTTATGGTATACAAAGATGCCTTGGTATGGAGCGATTTCACACCATGGCGTTTCGACGGCGGCAAGTKCCTTCGGTGTCAATAAAGCGCTCGCTAAAGACTAGAGCAATGTATGTTGATGACGACAATGAGGCAAGCATCGCGTTTCTTAGTTTAGTAGCCAGAGAATTTCAATTGGCCATAACTAAGCGGAATAGATCCTCTAGACAGGGGTACTTTGTTTTCTCAAATTTGTTCCGTTCCATTTCGTGGTTTAGCTTCACCCTCACCAGATATCTTTGTTTACTGGAACCGTTCATATCAACTTGCAACCTATTAGTGACGCAATGCAGGTCTTTACAAATGGAGTTTCAAGTAATGCTTGCAAATAGATTGGAGCACGTCTTTTGCTCACGTTATGACATCTCTTGTGCTTTCAGGACTACCTGATAGACGCGCCGGTGTCGATGGGTGATGGCTTTTCCTTTTCTGGTGGTGAGTTTTCTTCGCAACAGATCACCTTCCACTGTAGAAGGTTAGAGTAAATTTAAATGAATTRAGGATTGGTCAATTGCATTGKTCAGYGTCAACGAAACCCTCGTTGTCCTTGTTTAGTTTGACATACTACCGGGTTGCCTWTTCCGGACAGGAAAGTATTCTGATGAGCTTGGACGCGCTGATGAATGGTTTGCCCGTGGAAAAATGGTGAGTTTGCCATTACTTCTATTGGCATCATCGAATGTAGGGGAAACACTCTGCATCAGTGAATGCGTTAGTGCTTTTACKATTTCTACAAAAGTGTGAYATGCCTCAGTATCTCTACTGGTTGGACAGGTGAAGGCATATCCTGTGGCAGGTGGATTGGAGAAAGCCAAGGACCCGCTCTTTGGTCTTGCAATGGGCGAGGCCTCACAGATATCAACTGATTCGTTCAGGTCTGCTGATAGGGTGTAAAATTGGCTTGCAAATATATCTAGTAGCGCGTTACTGAGCAGAACCTTGTTTGAGCCAAGAATTTTCTTTGAACAAATAAGACTTCCTGATATTAGTTGAATTTAAAGTCCTGCTCAATCTTCTGCGAGCGAGGGGCAATTGATACTACATCTCAAAGCAATGCTTGTACAAGAAAAATCATGAATATTTATTTGACTTGAGAAGAACGCAGATTAGGTGATATCACATGAAATATATCATGCCCAAGTTCTGACCTCTGTAGTTATTTCATGTTCATTTTAGTMACACTGTTCGAACGTTTTGCTTGCCAGATGGTTCTATGTGGAGGAAGGTGACCCCAAGAATCCCACTGTCCTCCTCGCTCATGGATTTCCGTCGCAGGTATGAGGATCTAGAGGTTCCAGCGGATCCTTTCATATGCGGAAGCGCAWTTGGATGCTGTTCTCAAGAGACYCGAACTTCATTWTAAGAGGTATTTTTGTAGGTGAATTCTTATCTYACTTCAAAACAAGATCCTTTAACTATGTGCAGGCATACTCGTATCGGAAGGTGATGTCTRTGCTTTCTCCTGACTACCACGTAGTCGCCTTTGATTGGATAGGCAAGTCTTTAAACCACATCMTGAYGCACTTTTTAAACTGCCAWSGGTCCTTAGMCACTGGGAGATTAAAAGAAATYATTGATTAAGTCACTACGCAACAATCATTSMTTTGGCACTTCCATAGCTTGTCTACTGCAAAATACCACGTCCGCTTAAACGATCTGAATGCCTGCAGGTTTTGGATTTTCTGACAAGCCCCAGCCGAAGTATGGTTTTAATTATACTACAGATGGTGCGAAGACTCCTTCAATACCCTTTAATGTAGCGTGCATGTGKTAGGGTTAGCCCATTAGGCTACTTTGTTTGTGGAAAGAATATGCTAAATKAAACGAAAGTTCAGTTTCTCTTAACAGCGTGAATTTTGCCAATGTGAAAGCTCAAACAAGGGACATGATGTTTAGGCTGGAAAKTCCTGTATCAATTACTTACAAAGCCCTGCARGASTGCATGCTCTTGYAATTTTTACGTGTCCATCTCTGATTAAAWTTACAAGGCCGTTTTCAAGATTTGGATGGTGACTTTGAGTCATGATGGTAGACACTCAGATGTCTGGAAATTAGTCAATAATATGGGTATACACTGAAAACAGAAAATGTTCGCAGAGTATGCGACGGCGTTGAAGTTGCTGGTGRATGCCTTGGGCTTGAAGGATTTTACGCTCGCTGTCCAGGTGAACTTTGACAATGTTCTTGTTGTGACTTGGGCTAAGAGTTTACTACTTTGTTGGGGTTACGCAGTCCTTGTGAGCAATGGGTAATAAGCTCTTAAACAGAGTGTCCAGTTTATATCTCATGGATGTCTTCTAAGCAGAAGATTACATTGGGTATACATCTTTCCGGGAATGRTCGTCTAATAGTTTGTCACTGACGAGTTATTGACGAAATTGTTTTTTTTTATTGTGAAGGGATACTTTGTTCCAGCAGCGTTGCARTTTGCTAAAAACAATGAAGAGACCCTGAAGCAGCTGATATTGATGAATCCACCTGTAAGTCAATCGCCTATTTTTTCCATATTCCTCCAGTTTATTCATCTTTCTGTCCAGTCAGAATAATTTCCGGTAAGCGCACTAGAGTCTGTGGTCTTTGGTTTGAAAGGCAACGCTGGAGATGTTAGAGAGCTTGGGGATTTGGAAGATTTTCTTTGTAGTCACTCCCTTGCTTCATTTTTTGTGTTCATAAGCCTTGAATTAACCCATTAAGTACTATTTGTCTCCTACAGTTCAAGACTTAGCGTTTCACAATAATGAACACTATAACACGATCGATTAAGAAGACGCACTTCATCTCTAATAGGATGATTGTCCAACCAAAAGGCATCGATTAATAGATTTAACGAAAACATACGAAATCATGACTCTTTTCAGCTGCGTGTAATAGTACTCGACAGATTTAACGCATTGAATTCGTCCCGTTGGGATTTTCCGTTGAACATATGAAGCTTCGTTCTCTTTGTGCTACCTTTTTTTCTGATAATGGGACATAAATCTCCTCTGAATACGGAAACGTTGCAGGTTACAGATCAGCATGTAAGGCTGCCCTCATCGCTAGCAGCTTTTTCTACATTCCTTCTGGGAGATGTTTTCGCTCAAGTGAGTCCAATGATAYGTGCTTGGCAGAACGTACTATTTSATTTTGATTTATTTTTTGCAGTATGTATTACTGTTGCATGCGTTTTCAAGCGTCCGAATTTGATGTYCTTAAAACCTGCTTAACTGAGGTGGTGTAGTGTAWTCAATCACTGAGCTTGAGACTGAGCTCTGAGTTAAGGAAACGCAAAATATTTATGTTGAAGTAGCAGTAGTAGCTATTCGTGTCTGTCAACTCGCTTTGAAGCTTATATTGTGGTATGAACATTCCTCGACTTTGTACCGCAGGATCCTCTAAAGGCAAGTGACAAACCCTTGACGGACTGTGGGCCTTACATCCTTGATGAAGAGGACGCTATGGTCTATCGCCGACCGTATCTTACCTCTGGGGCTTCCGGCTTTGCTCTTGTGGCCTTGAGCAGAAACTTRAAAAGTGAGCTGAAGGTGAGTGAAATGAACACATTGGTAAACTTTATCTTGTGTAATGTATACTAAAGTGGTGAAATTCTTCCACAACTAAGGATCCTCTTGCATTTTCCTGCTTCGTGTGCCATAGTTTTAGCTTTCTCGCCAGTTTTATTCTTAGCTACACTTATTTGAACCCACCATTTCGCTTTCATCAATATTATATATATCTTCCTAACTTCAAGTCTGAARCACAGAATACATGCTAACAAGACCAAATCTAACTAGTTCATCTACAGGAATCTGTGAAAGCGTCGAGGGAAATTCTGTCACCTGCACGTTGGAAGAAGCCTGTGTCAATTGTTTGGGGTCTGAAAGACAGATGGTTGAACTTCAATGGCGTKGAAGATTTCGCCAAGACTATCAATGCGCGCCTTGTGCAACTCCCTGAAGTAAACTTTTGATTTTCCTATTGTAATTCATTTTCATAAAGTTACTATCACTTTAAATTCTAGCTCCTAGGCCTGTCTAAGACATTTAGATCGTCTCCGTGCTTGTATCCTTATGCATTTTTCACATTTCATTGTGTCACTCAGGTCGGACATCATGCCCAGGAGGACTATGGAGAAGAGGTGGGGAAGTCATTAAAGAGTCTACTGAAGCGAGTATCTGCTCTGCATTCAAGATGGTTTTAAGATCAATATTTTGGTGAAATCTCTTTATCATAAAGTTCTCCCAAATTGCCAGCTTTTAGTTTTTTTTTTAAATTACATTTTCTATTTTCTACAAATTAAAACATCAAAACACCTATTTTCATGAAATTTTGCACTTTTCTAGCTCTCCTACTTAGAGAATTTTCCTACGCTTTTCCTTCATAGGGTACCTTCTTCTTATAGGTGTAGACATTAAATATATTTTTTACATTTTTTTTAAATATTTTTTCTAATTTTACAATACTCCCGAATAAAACATGAGTACTATGCCAAACGCTACAAAAACCGGGGGGGTCTTTCTTGCAATCACCCTTTAGTCGTTTTTTCGTTGTTTTTTCGTTGTGTCTTAGTTATTTTCCAATTGCATCCTAGACATTTCCTAGTTGCATCCTAGTTGTTTTCTATTTGCATTTTAGTCTTTTTTTAGTTGTTTTTCAATTGCATTTTAGTTGATTCCTAGTCGTTTTTAAAGTTATTTCTTTCTATATTTTGTAGATTTTTACGTTTTTTAAATTTCTACAAGTTGTAGATTTTTACGTTTTTTAAATTTCTTCAAGTTGTAGATTTTTACAGTCTATAGGATCTAAAAAAATTTAAAATCTAAGTAATTTAAAAATTTGTAATCATTAAATTTAGAATTTCAAAATCTACATGTCGCCTCGCAAGTCGCAAATAAGTTATAGACAAGTTGCAATGAAGTTACAGATGAATAGCAAACAAGTCACAAATGAATCGCAATTACACATAATGAATTTACAGATAAGTTGTAATGGAATCATAGACAAGTTGCAATGAAGCCATACATGAGTTGCAATGGAATCACAAATAAGTTGCAATGAAGTTACAAATGAATTTTAAATGAGTTGCACACAAGTCATACATTAGTCACCAACAAGTCGCCAATAAGTTGCAGAACTCATCAATTGAGTTGTGGCGGCAAATACCACATAAGCAACCATGTTAGTAAAGCTCATTGACGAAGTTCCAAGTATGCTGTTGGATGAGAAACACCTCCATTTTGCTATGCAACTACAATTTGACATGCGACTTGTCTGCAACGATTACAAATATCTAGATTATCATTAGTCGCAAATGTCCAATGCAATCCAAAAACCAATTGTTTTTTGTAGTTGCAAAGCCCTTCATTTTCTTCTAGTGCATAAAGTTTTCTTGAAAAAAATGAGGATTTCAATACTTACATATCATTTCTTCTTAAAGAGTTGTCAATTGTGGTCCATGGTTGTGTCACACATAGTTGGTTGTGAGTATATGGAGCTGGAAAGTTTGGAAGGTTTGAATCACAAAAAAGACTTGTAGGGGACTTTTAGATTCAGGGCCTTGGCTTTGGGCCTTGGTAGTGTCTTTCAATGCCTCATTTGAGTCTTTAAAGCACATACCTCTTGCTTGCGTGTCTCGAGACTAATCTTTTCTGATTTGAGTCTCCTGCATGATGGAGTAGGAGGTGTTTGTCACGTGGCTTCATCCTAGCATGTAGACATTCTTAACCTCTAAAGCCTTGAGGCATGATTTGAAGCCATATTTTTTTTTGGAGCAAGACCTTTCTAGTGCAATATTTGTTTTATACTTGTGAATTTCTAGTAGAGGTGTGTTTCACTATTAACTTGATATCTAGAGAATTTCAAACCAGTCCAAGTTGYGATTAGAAAATTATGCTTGAAAAAAATTGTTCTTTTGAGGCACAAGTAAATTTGGGCACCCATGATAGATAGATCCAATTGGATTGAAATTGTTTATACATATTTTCAAAACTCGTTAACATAAAGCCCCCAAAGTTAAAAGGCATACGAGCACATGATTTTGACTTACAAGACTTTGAAAATCAGGCAATGTTCAAAACTTACAAAGCCTAGTTTTAGAGTCATGTGCTCATATGCCTTTCAACTTGAAGGTGCTCCTTCTAAATAATAAAAGCAATTTTCAAAAGCGCAAGAAATTACTCAATGTCTACAACTATTACATGTACTTTCATTTCAAATTTTAGGTACATTGGACATATACCACAAAAATTATAGCCAAAAATATACCCATCTCAAACAAAAGGGACTAAAAATAGGACTACTGTTCTTGCAACCACCCCATGAGAAAAATATTGACACAACTTGTGATTAACATGGATGATTTAGACACATGGGCACTTGTTTGTAAGGAGAAAAAAGGCTTGTATCACAAGGTGATGCTAATGGTGTTGGAGAAGGTCTTCTCTACTGCATGGCATAAAGACACCTTGGGTTTTGCTACTTTTCACAAAAATGGAGTATTGACTAGAGATGAGTTTCACCTCATTCATATATTTGAATGTAATAGTGATGTTGCTTAGGCACCTACAAAAGTTATTGTTGCATCATTATTTATTGTTGTTGTAATATGTCAAATCTAGTTCACATACAACAATGCATTTTGCAACATATTTTGTGTATTGCATTGTATATAATTAGACAATTGGTGCATTACTTTTTTAATCAACTTTGTCATGTTCACAACAAAATAGAGATCATTGAAACAATTTTTTTCTTTGAAGGTAGTAGGTTCTAAAAGCACTCAGGCTCCAAAATTGCCCTCTTCTTTAAATGTGCACTACTTGTACATGTTTTTTTTCTAGCCTTCAACAATGTGCAAACAATTTGCATTTTAGGAACTTCAATATTTCTTAACTTTTTCTACAAAGATAAAAAAAACATGAAACAACTTGGGTTAGATGCTTGTCCACTTTTCCAATCATTGGATATTTAACTACTTTTGGACTTTGAACAGAATTTTGGACTTTGTCCATCCGGAGATCTGGGCGGAGCGCCATGACGTGGAGTCGGATTTCGGGGAATTTGCAAGCGCTTGCGGCGCATACTTTCCTGCTAGGCTTCACGTGTTTGCTCATCGTGAAGGTCACTTCGTATTTCTACATTTCGTGGTGGTACGTGTTTTTGTTCGATCCTCGTTTTCTCCGCCAACCTATCGTTCTCTCCTTTTTTCGAGCCAGCTGTGCTCACGCATAGAGCTTAAGTTGCGGGGCTTACTCTTAGGTTGCTGGGATTCATGTATAGTGCGTTTTTGTTTCCCCTTTTTTTCTTCAAATTCKATTCTTTGTGCACTGTAATTTGTTGCAAGAGTTGTAGCATCATTTTGCTGAAGAGATCGGGATGCGGTTTTCAAGATGGATACGCAGGAATCTAAGAATTTAATTTCTGACGGTTTTTAGTCGTGGTTTCTTAGGGTTTGAGTATTTCTAAATTCCCTTTAGCTGTTGAATAGTACGAAAGAGTTCTGTTGGTCTTGAGAGCATTATTTGTGCAGAGATTGAACAAGTTAGCTTGCGGCGATCCTTCGGCCGCGGGGATTCTCGTTTTAAAAAAAGTTCCGATCGGTCTTTTCTGTAATTTTTCTCAAGATTCTTAGCAATGTTTCTTGAAGAAACCGGCTTTTGTTTGTCAAGATCGATGATACTTAGAAAGATAGGAGCGTTGAATTTCGGAGGGTTTCCAGTCATGRTGTCTTAGGGTTAGAGAATTTGTCAATTGCCTTGCGCTATTATATTGTACGAGAGATTTTTGATGACCTCGAGAGTGTCGTTTGGGCACGGTCAAATTGAGGAACTTATGAAATCAAGATTGTGAGAATTAGGGCAAGACACTGACGAGTATTCCTGTTCACTCTCTGTTGGGTTTTTTTGGAGCTTGCTGAATAATTCTGAATTGGCTCTTGACCTAGTTTTTTGTGAKCAAGAACCTGGCAGACTCTTGTTTACCAATGTAGACTAACTCTGATTGCTACCTTGGCAGGTGGGTGTTTGTTCCTCTTTGGATATTTCATGGAGTGGTTTCGCGAGGCCGGTTCTCTTTGCCTGCTCCCACACCTCCGCACGATCGACACGTATGGAGCTAATCCATTTCCACTGTTTTCRGMTTTATCTTTGGCAGCTTGTATTGARGTCTTTTTAGAATAATCCCGGAATGATTGATGTAAACCAGAGTGTCGGGTATATTAGGTTGTGGCTAGCAGAGATAAAATAATCAGTGGTTGCACGTGAAACTTCAAATTGCGATATTGTTCTCAATTTTTTTTATTGGAAAGCTATCTGAAATGTGCCATCAAAGAGCTATAACATGCCTCGTAACTAAGATTACAGCAAAGAATTGAAGGTGCGCAGCAACTTTAAAAGGAGTTCGATTTTTTTGAGATTCCTTGCTCATTCTTAGACCAAATCTTGTGAGTGATAGTTCGTTGGAAAGCATGAACAATGTGCTTCTAATAAGTCATTACTCATGTTCTKCTCTTCAGTGTTGAGATTGCAGCAACTGATTAAAGTTTGCTGCCTAGGATTTCAAATGATGTCAGCAAGGCTTTTATACGCAGAATTTAGGGTTATAGGGATTCAAATTGGTTATGTGGAGATTAGCTTTTGTGTGTGCCAATGATTAAATTGTACATTGCTAGAGTGTGTTCAACGCAGTAAAGCACGTATTCAAGCTAACATCTAGGGTTAGGATAATTATCATTCATTGGAAAGTTCGTTGGCCTATATTTGTCAAGTGCGCTTGCTGCTGTTGGCCGGTAGCAAGGTAGAGAAAGGGCTGGGACAGTCGGAAGTGATTTTCTGTTTTGACCATCTTGTGATTGTGTTGCGCAGTGGTCTCCATGTCACACGGTGGTGGCGATTCCTCTGCTTATTGCATTCGAGCTCCTGCTTTGCTGCTACCTTGATACTCTAGAAGGTAACTGATCATAGACTTGTGGTGTTAGATCACTCATTCCAACTGGGTGACTATTTTTCGTCAACAGATATTATTTCTGGTAGTTTTTCGTCCATCTTTAGTTAAGCTGGGGTTGGTGACACTTTTCTTTCATGGAAGTGACGAGTCAACATTGACATTGTGGGTTGTGTGTTTGGGATGCACAGCAAGCGGTACTCCAGCCGTGAGTTTGAAAATCGTCTTCCTTCCATTGCTCACCTTCGAAGCCATCGTTCTTATTGACAATTTTAGGTACAGTTCGYATTTGGSTAATGTTTGTATTCAAACAACTGGTCAAAATACAATATTCATAATCGAGTTCGTGGTCATGGTAGAAGAYAAACGGCACATGTTGGTGTTSAAGGGCATTTATYGAGGTGTTGGTTTGTTATGCTTTATAAGTCCAAGCTCTAGGGCAACTTGATTTCAAATGCTGAAAGATTGACYGGAGGTGCTTAATGACTGGGTGAGCAGGATGTGCAGGGCTCTTATGCCGGGTGATGAGGAAAGCATGACAGATGAGGCTATTTGGGAAACCCTTCCAGTAAGTTTTTTCTAATACAATATTTGTTTGTGAATCTTCTCACATTTGCAACATTATTTTGGCCTTCTTTGTGTATTTTCGTTGATCGTTTTAGGACCAGTTTTCGGGTACGGGTTGGAACTTTCATTTTTTGACAAATTGTGATGAATGTTGGGCTTGTTTGTGTGCAGCATTTTTGGGTTGCAGTGTCGATGGTTTTCTTCATTGCTGCATCTATATTCACTCTTCTTAAACTTAGTGGTAATGCACTTACTACACGAACGGTTTGGTATAACTTCAGCGACTGTGTGTATCAAACATAACAAAACAAACAAACAATCTATCTTAAAGGTATTGATTGATAAATGGATTCCATTAAGYTGTTGATAAAAATGTTGTGTTGTAGACCACCTTTCTCCTAGTATACAATGGCAAACAAAAGYGAGGATGAATTTGAAACTTTTTCATTCAAACAATCATACTATAAGCATCAATGGGGAAAGTCTAAAGTMGATATACAAAAGTTGTAGTTTGCAACATATCACACATTACTATCTRTAGAARTTGAAGARAAAATATTAGTTGTGATTTGAAAAATAATCAATTTCAAAGTTAGACYAGTCTAAAATTTAGTTTTGYGCAACATAATATGGAGTCACTTTACATTTTCTCAAATTTTTTTAGTTACTTTACATTTTAGTTACTTTACTCCAAAATTTCATTTTTGTACACAAGAATTGAAGGAAATTGACCTTTATAGATTTTAACCCTTGAAGGACTGACCCGTGGCCGTGGAAATCATGCATTTTGATACCATGTGACATCATGTCCTTTGAAAAAGCTAAATATATTCATTGGAAGTCAAAGTACTAGAAAAGATCTCCCCTTTCCACCCCTAATACAGAGGATGAATGATTGCATTTATGTCCTACAAGGAAAGATTCTTTGCCATTCATCGGACGCAAAACGTCCTCGGCGTCGTTTAAGGGTTAACCTTTGATTTTAACTCTTTATTTTCAGAAAACTATGTGAGTTAAAAAAAAAGGGGTGCATTTAATTCAAAGGGGAGAAATTTTATACAATATGTAGGGCTACTCTTGGATTCACGAAATGCTACATACTCTACTATATATAAATTAGGGTATATAAAAACATCATGTAGTGGAAATTTTTATTAATAAATTAGCCTTGATAGATAGGGACTATGCAAAATTTTCATAGTGTAATGAGTAGTTATAGATGCCAGTAGATTATTTCATACGGATGATAAAACAAACGCAATAAAAAAATCTATGATGATAGGTAGTTGATTGAAATTGTGCCATTGTACATTTGTACAAGTAGTGTGTATATAAAAAATTATGCATAAATGTAAAGCATTGACCACAAGTGGCACATTGCACAAATAGGGAGGCTCATACAGAAGTTCACCAGAGTGAATTCAACAAACAAAAAATTGTACAATATGATGATAGAGTTTAGTCCATTTAACTTCAATCTTTGAAGCTGGATGTGTTAAACACATTCATATTGAATGGAATGATTTTAGTATGAATTTTGAAGTGTTCAATGGAAATTTTTTTATTAATTTATGAAGGCTGAAGGGTGTTTCACAAGAGGAAAAGTCTAAAACTACCAATCTTTGATGCATTGTCTAAAATAAGTCTTTATTAACCCCTAAGCACTTAAACGACCATTTTTCGGTCGTTGCCCAACTTCGGGCAGAAAAAAAAAAAAAAATTTGAATTTTTTTGTTTTCCCTTGAAAATATTGGGTTGTCTTTCAATATTTATATTCAAAACTAAGATCACTACGGTCAGAAAAAAATCATAAGAGAAATAGCACAATGTGTTTAGAATTTTCTAGTGTTGAAAAAATTAGTATTTGAGGAAAGAATTGAAATTTTTATGATCAAGTCTTATGCATTTTCTTACAATTCAATAGAAACCACTATTTTGACCAATCAAAAAAGAATTCAAGTGTTAAGGATAGAAATTGTATTTTTGGTGAATTTTTGAAGTAAAATGAAACATAAAAGGTGAGGCCATTGTTGCAACCACCCTATATCTAGATTACAATTTATGGCTGGTGAAACATTGCCAATTTAATGAAACTGACAATTATAGAAGGTGTAAGTAAGTTCATTTCATTCATTTTGCTGATAGGACAAATCAATGAAGTGACTAAGGTACAAGCACTTAAATGCAACATTTATTTTAGATTTGCAGATCTTGAGGGTAGCTACAAAATAAAATGATTTGCACTTGTTAGAAAATGGTTTAGATGATTGGTTTTGTACTTTTCCAAGCTTGAATGAATATAATACAAGTTTTTGAAAAAAACTACGTAGATGCACCTATTGTGAACACGAAACTACAATAGAACCTTTGTTACTCAATAGGTCCTGGACAAGTCTAACACATTGGCTTGCAAAGGTTTATTGGCTAAGAGAGGGTCAGATTTAGTCACAAACTTTGTAATGTGGCCCAGTCGAGGACCGGTTTGACATATTGGCTTATAGAGGTTTTATTGGCTAAGAGAAGGTGTCGTAAGAGAAGTTCTATTGTAACAACAGTGGACAAGGAAACACCCAAAAGGGACACAATCAAAGCTTGAATCATGGGTGGGTGATTGGCCAGTTCTTGGACCAGTGACAACTTCTTGGAACCCCACTTGCCTACTTTGGGTCCACTTCTATTTGGATTTAGTTCTTTTTTTAGGTGTTACATTTAGGCATTGCTACCTTATAAGGTAGGCAACCCAAAATTTCCCCGATCTAAAAGCGCTGTCTTTACACTCTATACATCTCCAAAATCATTTATGTACCTATGTGGGAGAAACGCTTTTAGAACCAAACTTAGACCCTTCATAACTTTTGCATATTGTATCCAAATGTCGCATTCTTTGGTACAGTGGGACCTCCTTTTACTTGCCAACAAGACAATATGAAAATATGACCAGCCTAATAATATTAGCAAGACACAATACCAATTTGTGGCGGTTTTGGGTTGCCCACCTTATCTCATAGAATCATGAGTGATTTGAACGAACAGACCAAGTTCTATAGATGCCACGTGTAGAAATGCTATGAATATAATTATGCACTTGTCACATGAGTTGCATCCATAACATTCTTAACCTTCACTAGGGGGTCCCTTTTGCTCCCTCAACATCTACCTCCCTTCGAGCAACCAATCAGGACATCTCTAGTACGTCTCACAGCCAGACTAGCCAATGAAATTGCTTCTATTATAACTAAAATCCTCCCCCACGTTATAGCTTAGGATTATACCTTCCCCTCGGGGAGGTATAAGGTAAGACAACCCATTGCAGTTATTTCTTCCATAGTGGTCACCTATGAAGTGGCCCCATTGTGGTTTGTTTAGTTTTGTGAGAACTGGGCGACAATCAATGTCTTACATGATAGTGATGGAGTGATTATTGACCACATAAGGCACTTCCAACTTTTAAGTGTGAAATTCATTACAAGGATTGACTTTTGGACATTCCATGTTAGAAAATATTGTGATTGCATTAGGTAGTGAGATGACCATCATGGATTCAGATTTTGTTGGCTATGGGGTGGTCTATAGACCATCTTGGGCCATGGAAAATTGAACACTTCAAAAATTCCTAGCAAATTCTTACATTATCGAAAAAATATAATTTCAATTGCTCTCACTATTTCTCACATTTGTCTTTAAGTGGGGAAAAAATTGAAAAATTTCAACAGTAGTGTGAGGCCAAACTCCAAATTCTGACCACAATGGGCTGCCAGTTAAGAATGTTATGACCCAAATCTCAAGCCATGGTTTCTGTCGCAACTGTTTCCAAAAACAGAAACTTACAAGAAGGGCTGTCATTTCTACACAGAAGAGTTATAATTTCTATTTATGTGCAGAAAACAAAATTACACAAATGATTGATAAAAGAGAATCACACCCTTCTTAATATGCAACTTTAACTTGCCGCTCTAGACTGTAGACCCTGATCTGGCACACTATTTTTGATCAAATCCGCTTTTAAAAGCGAGACGTTAAACACCCCCCATCGAGCTTTTTGCGCGTCCAGCTGTCGCCTGACGTGGCGAGGAGGCTCAGTTTCTGGCGACGGTGTCCAGCTCCCGTCGTCGAACTCTCGTCCGCCTCTTCCTCCTTCCTTCGTCCGTTCGAACTCAAGATCACCGTAGAGAAACTGCAAGCGTCTTCTTACGAAAAACTCCTCTTGTTACGAAGCTTGACGATCTAGGGTTTGCAGGTGCGTCCCTAAACCTGTGCCTAAAATTTGAGGTGGTAGCCGGATTGGCATGTTTCAAGAATGTGAGCAATCTTCCACTATTCCTACAGCCCTTATGCACTGGCATTCATTGCCTCCAACAAGTTGGGTTTTCACGCATTGTTGGATTCTCCTCCTCGGTAACGATATAGGTCTGAAGCTTGAAATTGTCTGGTATCTAATTAGGCATCTGTTTTGCATGGAGGCGATGAGATTATAAAGAATTCATTAGCATTTCAAGCAATTGTTGTCACTTACCAGTTCCCTCCCAATAATACCAAAGTTCCCGCTGGTGATTTTTATTCCTCATAGCCTAAGTGCCTGCGTCTCCTGGATTCGGTGTGTGTAATTGTTTTTTTGTTTTTCCATTGGTATTGAGCTTGTGTATGGTGACTATGTTCCTTCCTAGAACTTTAATTGTACAGGAACTTGGAAGGTGTGTGTTCTGAGATACTTCGAGAGGAGTTGTTTCTGCTGTGACAGAGCTTGTAAGTGATCCCAAAAGTAAGCGAACTAAAAAAAAGTTTCTAACCTCAGCACGCCAATTCTAAAAAACAAAATAACGTTCCTCAGCAAAGGAACAGATCATGCTTTTGGGGCAGCATCTGTACAATGCACRTCTGCAATAATTTCAGACAACCATGGAATCGATCCATTGGATCCAAAAATGAAGAGTCCAAACCCTAGTTATGCATTTCTTACCGACCGGTAAGACTCCGATCACCGCTGGGATCAAAAATATTGAAACAGAATCCCAGTGTGCTGAAACCTGCACAACGATGATGGCTATAAAATGTCCTGATAACCAGAGATGAAAACCCGGACATGACTTAATCAAGGGTTGGAGTCATGGGACCAAGTGCTCAACTGGTCACGCCACCTGCACCTACGGTCGCGCCTGCAAGACGAACCTCAACACCGACCTCAACCACTGCGGTCGCTGCGGCTCTAAATGCCACTGCGGCCCTCACTCTACCGCCAAATGCACCAAAGGCAAATGCTCCATCACCTGCGACAAGAGCCACGGCTGGTGCGACTGCGATGGCAAACCCCACACGGGCTGCGAAATCAACGTTCACTCCGACCCCAAGAACTGCGGGAAGTGCGGCACCATCTGCCCCACTCCTCCCAACTTCGTCGCCTCCTGTGCGCACGGCGTCTGTAAAAAGACCTGCAAGCATGGTTTCAAGCTCTGCGGCAGTGAGTGCGTGAAGATCAAGAAAGATGTTCACAACTGCGGAAGCTGCGGACACGAATGCCCCACGAGTTCGAATGGCACGACGTCGTGTGTGGGAGGGAGATGTGCGTTGGATTGTGACACKGGGACGACGAAGTGCAATGACAAGTGTGCCGATTTGAGTCAGGATATCTTGAACTGTGGGAGCTGTGGTAAGGCTTGCGCGCWGGATTCCAATGACACGGTTTGCWMCCAAGGAGTGTGCGGACCCGATGAAGGATGCTTCCCAGGTTCGGTCCTCGATCAGTCCTCGATCAGTAGTTTGTGCCTTTGCAGTACGTATAGGGCACTACATTTACCGACGCTGGACTTCGTAGAAAGGTAGATGTATTGTCGTTTCGATCATGTTGTAGACCATCTGTCCTGTTGGTGATCAGCTTGGTTAGTAGCCGAGATTTGATTCTTTCTTATGAGTTGAATAATCTGGGACGTATGGCAGGCGATGCGACCGTCACGTTGGTAAGCGGTGGAGTGAAGCAGATGATCGACCTTGCGTTGGGTGACAAGGTGAGTMCTMCTCGTAAWATGTGRATCTACAGTACCTTATTGTTGTATTTGAATCTGTACATATGCTACAGACATTTTCGGAGTACTTGGGAGACCATTTCCCATGCATATCCCATTTTTTTCATACAAAATCTAGATCTCTGAATTGGGGCATGCWTAGGGKTTTGCACTAAAGTTTTATGTTTGGTTTCATTAAAAATACTTATCTAGCAGCGCTTTGTGGAGTTTTTGGTACCAAGGAAAGTGAAACTTGGAGCAAGAGTTGGTCTTGTGTTSCCGACATGTGTGTCAAGAGGACCAACTGGTACCCTTCCCACGAGTGAAATTAATGCGTGCGGTGAGTTTGTGAAGTATGCATGGTGAACCAATTCCTGGAAAATTCTATTGATGTGCAGGTTGCTGTGATGGGGCGTGATGGAAGCATTGCGTACGAGGACGTGTATGCGTTCGGACACCGAGATGCTTCCGCAGTTTCCAGMTTCGTGCAGCTCACCGTGAGACCCATCGACACCGACATGTCTGACTCTGCTGTCGAGAGCAGGACGCTCGAGCTCACAGCTTTTCACTTTGTTCCCGTCTCGTCAGGTGTGCATGCTACGAACATTCTCCTCACCTCCTCTACCCAAAACTATCTCACTCTCGCGGGATCTTCTTGAATGAAAGTCTGCTTGAATTGTTGCCTATGTGACCACGACATAAGGTCCTAATTCCATTAGTAGGCCATGAATATCAGATCAGAAGTGTTGGGTAGATCTTAGTGACATATACATTCAAAATTTAACAAGCAAAACATATCCAGGTTTTGAAGAGTCAAACCTAGATACTCGGTCTAATGTATACAATCTTCTCAACACTAGGGTCTCATAGTGGATTCCCTGGATGAGTCTCACTTTTCACACCGATATTTGAAGTAAGATTTCCGTCCAGATCAATTTCATCCATATTTTAAATTGAATTGAACTTTTCTGGAAAAAAAAATTACTTTTTTCCAGCAAAAAAAAGATTTTTACTATGAAGTGGTGCTTTTTAGCTCCATTTTGCCCAAAGAGAAGGGCTGGTCAAAAGTGGTGCTCCAAAAGCTTGGAGCTTTTCAAACAAGGGTGAGAATTTTTTTTCTTCCATGCTTGTCATGGATGTAAAAAAAATCTCTCTCCTATTGTGGACCGTCAATCTTGCATTTTGTGACTTCCACCCTCCGATTTGTGGTGTAGGATTTCAAATATAAGTTTAGAATTTTAGAACTTTATTATTTGCAATAAATGCTTTGTTTTTTTGTTTTTCCAGAAATAAAAATTTGGAGCAAAATATACATGTCTTATAAAAATTCACSAAAGCATGGTATAAACTGAGATACTAAAAACCTACTCAAACTTCTAGTTATTTTATTGGGGACAATGAAACTTTAGGGATTGGCATAGAGTCCTAAGGCCATTTTTGCGAATCAAGAATCATATACAACTACCATTTCAATGCAAAAAGCAAGAAACTTGAGACATTTGATGCTTCACATATTCAACCACAAGATCTTCCATTAGATTGGATGAGAAGAATTTCAAGAACTTTGATGGTGTAGACTATAAGATATAAGCGATCAAACTGACGAAAACAAGTTTTTGAACCTAGCATGACTTGATTATGATGCTTTGAATCTTCTTTAGTTTGAAAGTTTTGCACTCTGCGTTTTGAATTTGAAAATTCATATTAAAAATGAAGTTGAAAGTTAGAAGGAAAAAATCCTATAATTCCTCTCTTGATTGTCATTCCTTAATAAATCAAAGCAACATTTTTGCACATGGTTAGCATGCTAATTACACTATTTCAATGCATTTTGAAGTAGATACATAGAAATAATTCTATCAGAACAATTCATGAAAAGATTTAATGAATTCTTTTTTTCAATCAACTTTGAGATGAGTTAATTCCATTTGCATTGCTTAATATAGTACCAAATACTTAGGGTTAGCATTTCTTTCCAAACATTTAATTAAAGTTGGCAATGAGATTTTGCAAATGCTTAAAATACATTATTTGTTTTTTGCACATACAAAAGAACTTATAAATATGAATAAAATCTTAATAATAGAAATATCTATTTTTTTAAATGTTTTTGGCTAGCCTTGACCTCTAGATACAATAATATTATATTGTTACATAGTTGAACATGATGTAATTCTTCTTTCATCTAAATACTAATGCTTTTCAAAGTTTTTGAATGCAATTTCAAAAATTTGCTTCCTTTATGAGGGTCAATTTTAACTCCTTCATATGACACCATTTTACAAYCAATGTTGCAACCAAAAATAGGTGTCCCTAAAATAAGATGAACTCCTTGATGAAATACTTCTAATAATGTTTCTTGTGATAGCCATAATTTATGTGRAAGTTATGTATCAAATGTATTAAGTAGTTCGTAAGGTAGTTTCAAAAAGTGAATGAATAAACATAAACAATGTTCCAATAAGTGCCATGGCATCAAAGTAAAGCCTAGTATAACACCAATAACTTCTCTCAACAACAATTTAAAATAAAAATATTCCTACCTCCTATACAACTTAGTACCTTGCTCTTCAAATCGCAAGCAAGCGAAAGGTGAAACCGATCTTCCGTTTATGTGTTCTGTTGGTTTAGGTGAAAGGAACATGTAAAGTTCATAAGATTATATTCATCAACTACCAAGGCAAATTGACCCACTTATTGCTTCACTAAAACGTAAATGTAAAAATTGCCCCTTATTTTGTGCCACATCAATCTTGTTCAAATCTCTTCATCTTCCGTAGCGAATTTGGGGCCTCTCGATTGCAAATATGAATTCAAAATTTGCAAATTTTATCATACATGGCAAATAAAAAAATCGAGTGCTTTCCAAAGGATAAAAAAGGGGACAATAAGGAGGTCAATTTACCCTGGCCATAGTCAACAGGGTTGACTGTTTAACTACAAGCCTGGTCAAGTTTTTGTTTCACAAGCATTGAGCCAACGACAATTATGACTTATTGTTAAATAATCATAAAATAATTCATTTATTTTGAATGATTTCACCTACTACCAAAATCATTACAGTAGATAAGTCAAAGCCTTTACACTTGTTTACATGTTTCTACCTTAACAATATCACCAAGCAAGGTAGGAGGCCCTAAAATCTACCAATCACGCTCTTCCAATGTACAAGCAATCTACATTTTGCACCTTCCAATGTACAAGCAATCTACATTCGAGGAGGTGGTCGGTTTTAAAGCCCATTGAAATGCACTTTTCTGCAATTTCAAAAAATCATAACTAATTCCACAAAGCTCCAAAAAATATGAAACCACTTGGGTTAGATGCCAATTCCACTTGTCTTCCAAGGAAAATTTACTAAAAAATATTTCAAGCAGTTTCACCTTGGGAAATTCTAGCAACTTAGTAAAAAATTATTTTCAAATAAATATTCAAATTTAGCTTTCTAAATGTACGTGTATTTGAAAATCTTTGGATTGTTTTAAGTCTTCAATTAACAAAATGAAAGTTATGAGGAATTTTAGTTTGCACGTAGTCATAGAATCTCTACTCAAAAATCAACTCTGAAGTCTTTTTGTGAACTCGATTTTCAATATTTCTCGAAAAAATAAAAATATACAGGATAAGGATTGTTTATCACAACATTAAAACCGTTGGAATTGGTATTTTTCAATACTACAACTAAATTCTTAACAATTTAGTATTTTTAATCATATTTATTTTCCACTTATTATTTTTATCAAGCATGATTATAAAATATTGTTTTTTGGACTTTTTATATGTACTCCCAAATTATTCTCCAATATATTATAGAGAGATGAAAGGTATAGGACATATATTGTTGGGGTAAAGTTTGAACGATGAAACTTAACCATTTGGGAAGAGTTGAAAACACTTTTTAACAAAATTCAAGAATCGTGATCCTACAATTAGATATGTTTTTTTCTTTTAAATTTTAGGAAGGGTCTTCTAATAGGTTAACTAAAGGGTCCTAGTTTCATTTGCTAATTAATAATTATAGATGAAAATATTATCCTTGATTTAGAATAAGAGAATTTTGAAGCAGTTTTGGGTCTTAATATATCATAGTCTTTTAGAAGTTAATTTGTTCTAATCATAATGAAACTATTCAAATTTAAACATAAGACATCTAGTGTTCGTTCTAATAAGAGTTGGAACTTCAATTTGAATAAGTTGCCATCAAATTGTATTTTTCTTTCCACTATGAAAAAGCAARAAAAGTCTTTGCTAAGATAGGAGCCTTGTTATGGCTATATCTTCAATGTCATCATACAATATATAAGGCATTGTTTTTGCCAAACATTTGGTATAAACCATTGCTCTTGAATACACAATATTCTAGGTCAAAATGGAATATGAATGGGGATATGAATGTGGCACAAATCTTGGGTGATGAGGTGTCATCATGTTTTTCTATCTTTTATTTGTATATTGCTAAAACATAGGAGAAAAGATTTCCAATTATTCTCCTCCTCCAAGAATAGGGATTAAATTATCCACTTCTCATCTCTTTGCATTTCTATGTTTTATATTTTGATRCAATCATTTTTKACTACATACATTATYATATTTAAGTAACCTTCATACCATATTATACAATGCATGTGAGCATAAAACCATGTTTCAACACATAATGYAGATTTTACAAGAATTAATGGTAGGAAATTCTAGAAGCACTCATGCTCTAAATTAAATTGCCCACCTTCTTAAATAAACACTATTTGTACATGCTTCTTTTTCATAGTCTTCAGTAGTGTACAAACAGTGAACATTTTAGGTGAGCAATTTTAGAGCCCTATGCCATTTCAACTTCAAAATTTCATAACTAATTCCACCAAGCTCAAAAAATTATGAATTGACTTAAGTTAGATGCCAATTCCACTTGTCTTTCAAGAAAAATTCACTCAAAAACATTTCAAGATGTTTCACCTCCCCTAAATTGAGTTCCATCCCTTAAATGGTCGATTATGGAGCTCCTACATTTTTATTTACACAAACAATGCCCTACACACTACATACAGAGACTAAGGGACCTTCGACAATCTCATTCTTTAACCCTTAAAGGGCCTGAAAGCCCTTTGTGGCTGTATAGTATATTATGAATACAATGGTATTTAATCAAGAAAATGTTTACCAATTTTATTTTCAGTACAAAGTAAATTATTGATCATGATGATATGTAAATAACAATGTATCACAATTCATATATTACACCACAATTGAAGAGTTACAAGACTAAATATGGGTCGTATAGAGGGACCTCAAGGCCTTTCAGAAGGGGTTAATACCATCAGAATACAGGCATGGGGTAGCTACACCCACCTAACTTACACATTCATAGATTTCACCAACTGCGCCGCAACTCAAGCGGTTACTTTCACATATGCGTTTCATTACTTCCTTTGTATGAGGATTTTAAATGAGTTGCTGAAATTCTGCACACTTCTGCAATGCAAATGCAGGCCACATGACATGATCAAGTAAGTTGGATTTAGACTTTTTGTTTACACCTAAGTTACCTTACGGAATGGAATTTAACTGAACTGTATGTATGTACCGATTGAATTTTGATTTAAAATTCAACGAGGCAGGGGACAATGCAAGAGTGAGGTACACTAAATAGTGAAATTAGGTTGTAATGTTTAATGTGTACATTTCTCTTTGAGGATCTAGGAGGGGTGAAATTCTATAACACATATGAGATTTCAATGCTTATGGATGTCACAAGTATAGTGGTTCAACCCTAGCACATGTATTACAAAGATCTTTCCCAAGGGTGCACACCTTCTTAGAACCAAATTGGGTGCATCATTAGGTGCATTTTACGCTACGGCCAAAGGTGGAGAGGCCATCAAATTCCACAAACTAAGTTGCCAAAGTTCTTGGTTTAAGTTGAAGCTCCCTTACCTGACCTCGGCAGCAACCTGCATCATTTGGACTGTGGAGACAGACAAGCTGGTATTGTGGATAAGGTAGACTGCTCTTAAAGCGCCCATGCTCTATAAGCGATCATGATGCATAGGTACATTTTTCTTTCTTGAATGTACCAAAAGTGTACATTCCAGGAGGTGGTCGCTTTTAGTGACCAATGCTTTACAACTTCAAAAATTTGTAAGTAATTCTTCAAAGGTTCAAAAAATATGAAACAACTTGGGTTAGATGCCAATTCCTTTTTCCTTCTCACAAAAATTTATTGAAAATTGTTTCAAGGAGTTCAGCTTCCCTGAAAACGTAATCAGCTCTTACATGGTCGCGTTGAGAGGAGTCTACCTTATCTGAAGTGGCTGCTCATTCTCTTTTTGAGTAAATCAATTATCTGCATGAGATTTTTTTAGCACCTCACTGTGTTTCAGTTTAGATATTTTTTTCCCTGTGTCTGTCAATCCAGTCATCCCCATTCTGTAACAGAGATATTAGCCCAATCTTGAGCTGTACTACTGTACAGTACATAAGTTACTACTATAATATAAAAAAATCTCCCAGTGAGAGATTCAGAGCCTTCAATTTGCCGACTTTCTCACCTCGAACTCAAGTGACTGAGTCCATACTCTCAAACTGAAAGCATTTTTTTGTTTTGATTCGAATTAGATGATTTTTAAAATAGAGTGACACTGTTGATGATTTTCAATTCCACAGAGGCTGGATTGTAAGTTAAGTTTACTTAGACCAAAGCTAAACTAAATTAGTCAGGATACCGTTGAAAATCGTTCCTGAAGGCTAGGCTTCCAAAATCCAAATAGGTCGGTGCCGCATTAATTAGGAATTGGTTCAATCTGTACAGTACAACTTAAGTATGACAATGATAAGCTACTGTAAGTAAGTGATGTCATTAATTGGCCTCCTTTTTCTCCTCGTCATTCAGTTGTCAAATGATACGTACACTAAAATGCAGGGCAATTAGCAATACAATACAAAGTCTGTTCTTGCGGATCCACCGTCACCGATGAGTTTGCAAGCATCGGCAGTTAATTGCAACGCAGGGAATCTACATTAGCGACATGGATTGAGTTGCTAGCTCAAGCGTTGAAAGGAAGAAGCATCTGGGATTTGCATACCTGTTACAAATTTTACCGAATCGTATAAACATTTTGTAGGTGCCGTTGACAGCATCATTGCAAGCGTTGAATTGCAACTGGTCGGTGTGATCCAATTAAGTGGTTTCAGCGACAATTTGAAGTCTATTGATTCGTGTGGACCCGGACCACTTTATTTCAAGCAATGTAAGGTAGGCGAACCCAATACCACCCAAATATAGGACTCTTGTCGATTCTAGAATGAGAATCTATGACATAAATACATGCCTTAATTTCACAATAAGCAAACTTAAGGCATGTATCATTGTCATAGATTTTCACTTTAGAATCAATGACAACCCTACATTTGGGTGGTATTAGAGCATCTGCAATCGATCCGAGAAAAGCCGTTGTATCGGTACTGTACAGGGTGGTTTGGCATTTCTAATTAAAAACTAGCTCCAATGCCATTGGGAAGGGGCCCTCCACTTCCACGGCCTTGGTATGACACCACTCGTTAGGGCATCTGCAATGCAAGCAGCGGCATACAAGCCTGCAACTGCAGATGAAGGGCCACTCCACGTGGTCTGCACAGTACAGGATTTTTTTTTGGAAAAAATGACCCAATGCAAAGCCGTCAATCCAAACGTCAAATGGACTTTTAGTATTATAAAAAGAAAGAAAGAAAAGAATCGCCATTATAAAAAGGCTTTCCATGAAAACGAGGAAGGATTGCATTGATTAACACACATACCAATGCTTGAAAAGCGTTGACAACAATGGTTATTATTACATTGAGTCAACTAGTGGGGCCCTTCACATTTTCCAAATTTGCCGATAAAGAGTGGTGTCATACCGAGACCGTGAAAGTGGAGGGCCCCTTCTTGGTTGCATTGGAGCTAGTTTTTAATTAGAAATGCCAAACCACCCTGTACAGTACCGATACAGTGGGCTTTCCCGGATCGATTGCAAATGCTCTTATCAGCAAATTTGGAAAATGTGAAGGGCTCCGCTAGTTGACTCAGTGTAATAACCATTGTTGTCAACGCTTTTCAAGCATTGGTATGTGTGTTAATCAATGCAATCCTTCCTCGTTTTCATGGAAAGTCTTTTTATAATGGAGATTCTTTTCTTTCTTTCTTTTTATAATACAAAAAAGTCCATTTGACGTTTGAATTGACGGCTTTGCATTGGGTCATTTTTTCGTACCCAATGCCGTCCAAATCTGCGTCAAGCATTCATTCTAGAACATAAATGTAGTGGAACTGTAGATTGCTTATTATTTTAGGTCAAAGAAATAAGCCATGTACCGCCTACCAACATTTACAGCCTGAAATGATTATGTTCTGCAGATTTGGACGGCATTGGGTACACGGTTGGCATTGGGTGCCTCTCCCTTAGATGTTTTTTGGACCATTTAGAAGATTGTGAGTTCCCGGACTATGGGAACACATTGGGAACTCTGGGAACTCTGCCACGTAGACAGTCTGATGTGGCATAGAGACTGCCACGTCATATAATATAAATTAATTATTAAAATTTATTAATTATTAAATATTTAAAAAATAATCTTTTTAAAAATAAAATAAAATTTAAATCAGTTTTTAAATTCAAAATTTCAGACTAGCAGTCGCTAGTTCCCTGCGCAGGGAACGGTTTCAGGGAAAATAACCCCAAAACAGTCTTCTGCGGAGCTAAAAAACATCTAGAGATTGGCTATGGGTCCAGAACACTTTTTGCCTTTCAAAATTCATAGTAAATTCAATTCATGTGATAAAATTACCAAAGTTTTTACAGTCCTCATCATTTTTATCAACACACCTCTAAAAATATTTACCTTGCATTCCGTTGCTTTAGATTCGTCCAAATTCCTTATTTGGTTAGTTATAGGTGGTTCTACTTTAAGTTGCTTGTGTTCTTGTGGACTTTGTACTAAGTTAAGGTAGAAACACCCATTAAGGTAGATTGCTTTTAAAGCGACCATTTAACAGTTGATTGGGTTTTCAGGGAAGCTGAACTCCTTGAAACAATTTAAAAAAAAAATTTGTTGAAAGAGAAATGGAATTGGCATCTAACACAAGCCGTTTCATATTTTTTGGATCTTCAAGGAATTAGTTACAAATCTTTGAAGTTGTAGTGTAGTGGTCACTAAAAGCGACCACCTCCTAGAATGTACACTGCTAGTATATTGAAGAAAGCAAAATGTACCTCTGTAGCATGATTGCTTTTAGAGCATGGGCACTTTAAGAGCAGACTCCCTTACATTAGAACCTCTCTAACTCAATCCTCTCTAATTCAATAACCTCTTTTATCTAATATGTCAGACTAGTCCCAATCTTATTGAATTAGGAAGGTTCTACTGTAGTGATCCTGTTCCCATTCTTGTACCCTAGACTCACTTTAGGTAGGCAACCCATAACTGCCACAAATTGGTTATTGTGCCTAGTTACTATTATTAGGTTGGTTTGATTTTCATATTGTCTTGATGGCAAGTGAAAGGAGGTTCCAAAGCACCAAAAAATGTGACATTTGGATACAATATGCAAAAATTATGAAGGGTCAAAGTTTGGTTCTAAAAGCGTTTCTTCCACATAGGTACATGATTGATTTTGGAGATGTACAGAGAGTGAAGATGGTGCTTTCAGATTAGGGGCGGTTTGGGGTGCCTACCTTAATTGTGTCCCTACTTTCTAGACTTTGGTTAATATGTCATCCAAATGCCTAAATCTGATTTGTTGACACATTTGAAGGGCTCATACTTAACCTTGATTCGCCAACTAATGATTTTTGCAAATTTCAGATTTATGTTCACCTATGGGACAATTTCAGTAGTTTAGGGAGCTTGCACTTTGAAAAATCATAGAAATTACATACGACATCCAAAAATCTAATTTTTTTTAGTATTCATGATTTTCACTTGCTTATACTACAAAATACTAATTCTAGGAGAAAGTGCCTCCAAACTATGTTGAGTTGCTTATATTGACGGTTTTGGATGCTTCCACCTTCAGTTAACCCCATTACAGATCAAATGGGAGCAAGCCTATCGTGGGCAAAATGTAATGGTGGTGTGCATTTCTAAACTTGAATGTACAATACCATTACAACTTTGCCCACCATGGACTTACTCCCATTCTACCAATAATGGAGTATTTCACCTTAGACCATTTTTGCTTTTCTTTCATTCAATGTAATGCTGATTCAATCATTCAAAAATAATCTTCATTTATGACCAATTAGATCAAATGGGAAAAATTGGGTGAATTTTAGAAGTAGAATTGGAAAAAATGACTATWTTAGTTTTCAATCATCTAATAGGGACTAACAGTTTCTATGTGGATGAAAAAGTGGATACAAACCTCAAAAGTGGCAACCATCAAAATGCAATTTGGTGAATTCAAATAAAGCTCATGAGATTTGAATGGCTTTCATAAAATCAATAGATCTTAAATTGATTTGAAAATTTTCCACACAAACTATAAAAGAGAGCATAGATTTTCCAACAAGTTTTATTATCTTTGGACATTGAATGCAAAAGTTATAGCACTTCAAATTGGACTTCCAAACTAGGGAGAGACACTTTTAGGTCTTTTGATGCACTTAGGGGTTAGCCTTACTATGATTATTTTTTTTGTTAATTTTGTTAAATAGGAATTATAATTAGTAGTTAAACACTCAAGTCAAACATTTAGAAGTCTGTTGAAACTTGACTTTGAATTTAGAATCAAGTATTCAATTTCTAGAAGATTTCAAAAACATATTAAAATCTACAAATAGATAGAAATTAGAGAAGATATGAATGGATGAAAATTAGTAGTCAAAGAACTTATTTGGGATGAAAAGTAGTATAAATCATCCCAAATAAGTCAAAAAGGAAAATTAGAATCTGGATAAAAGTCAAGAGTTAAAACCAAATACAAAAAATCAATTTAGAATAGTAATTCAATAGAAAACATTGGATTAAGTTTTAAAGTGACAATTAATGACCAAACTTCATCTGTTTGTAATTTTTGATAGAAAAGTTCAAACCTCAGGTGTCTTTGAGTTTTAAATAGTTAATTTCATGCTTTTCAAACTAAAATTATTCAAAGGTCCACAATGACCAAAATTGACCAAATCTTCAAACGTTTGGAGATTGCATTGTCTCAAATTCACACTTAAATCCATTTGGTTCTAGCGCAAAACAAGATTGTTTATTGCTAGGAAGGTACTATTAAATTACACCTAAACATCCATTTAGGAATTCAACTTAACAACCGAGATGTACTTGTTCTATCTGAAGCATGGATAAAATGCTCATACCACCATCTTTAGTGCCTTTGTCAAATTAAGTTACACTCTYTGTGAAAGTCTTCCCAATTACCAATGTAGAGACAAAGGGTGAATGCATGAAAGACTAACCGGTTTTTGTAGCATTCACTAGTATTGGCTAGTATTAGCGACCTTTTGGAAAAAAATATTGAAAAGTAACATAAAATATGGATAATTATCCTGATACTATAAATATAATGTTACCAAAATTTGAGAGTTGAAAAAAATTTAGGTCTAAAGTTATTTACAAAATAGAGTGACACATTTTTTGAAGAAAAAAGACACTTTGACAAATTAATTTGTAAAAAATAGGAAAAATAATTTTTTGATTTGGTAGAACTTTATGGTAAAGAGATTTCACCAAAACAATTATCTTAAAACCATCTTGAATGTTTAGAAGTTTGTGCGCCTGGGAGCCTTGTTACCACGCACGTAGAAGACATCAAATAATATTTTTTTAAATTCCCTTTGGTAGATGCATGCCTTCCTAGTGCGGAAAAAGACCACAAAAATTTCAGCTCTAGAACATTGATTTTGGGTACTCCCCAGTGCTGAAAACCCCTCAACTGCAAAGTGTGACTAATTAGCTAAATTTAAATTTAAATATGAAATGATTATGTAAATTTTTTGAAAAATAAAGATCTGATTTCTATCAAGCTAGACATCTCCAATCTAAATCTCAAGTTAATTGAGCTCATACTTCAAAAGTTATAATAGATGACAACTCCGCCAATCCAAGTGTGACGCAAAATAGTATTAGTCTCATGCATTTACCCCTAAACAAGCTTTCCTCCCTTTCCATTTCAGTCAAACTAGAAGGGGCCAATTATGAATTTTGTTTTGCAATTTACCTAGGATTTTGTAACAAATTTGGAGGCCACAACAAATCATCAAGACTCCAAGTTTCTTAGGAGGATGAGAGGCCTTTACCAAAGTTTTCTGTATCAAGATCTTCTTAAATACAGGCTCTACATCCAATTTCATGCTCCAAGCTATCTATAAACTTATGATTCAACTTGCCAATAACGTTAGTGTCCTTTTTAGAAAATTCTCTTGACTTTCTTGTAGTAATGAAGGTGCAAAGAAATGTGTTGTACAATCAAGCCCTTTTATTGGTGAAATTGGGAGTATTGGACTATCAAGTAGATAATACAAATTAGTGGAAGTTTTGGGCTGGCAATATGCAACTACGACAAACGGGCAATCCATCTTTTGCAACCTAGAAGAATTCAAACAAAAGCCAAAGTTAAATTATGGCTTCATTAGGACTTCATGGTGGTCGAAAAGTCATTGCTTTACGGAAATTTTGGACTTAATGAATTCTTTTAGTCCAAGAAACTATTGACTTCATTGCCAAATTTTTCATGAAATTGCAACTTGCAATTATTTGCAATCTAATAAACCACTCTTTAAATGCAGGTGATTTTAGAAATTCTAGAAACTTTGGGAAATGAGTTAGATTTGAAAATTGTTGATGTAGAAGATTGCATGCACACCAAAACTATGGGCAATGATGCAAGCACCTTGTTACAACTTCTTTYTGATCCAACTTGTATCCCCGTCTCTTCATTCTGAAGAGAGGGGGATAAGCAGTGGTCAATCATCAAACTTCTCTTAGGATCTATGGTTATCCATGCCCATTGTTGATCCATTCTCTTCACTCATTGTCCACCTCAGGCCTTTAATTCTGTGCTCTAATTTTGCCAAATCCTAAGAAGACGCATAGGGGAATCTTTGTTTCACATAGGCAATATTTATAACAAGCTAAAGAGCAAACTTTCATGTTGTGTCCAATTCAAATGAGTTTTTGAGTTTTCAAGTTTAATCATTATTGTTTTAAAGCATTAAATGTAGTCCTTTAAATTGTAATCCTCCAAACAAACAAAACGAGGCCCATCAAACTAATTGGTGTTTGAGGCATGTATAAAAACCTTTACAACGCTATTCAAGGTTGCAACACCTCATTATAGAAAATAAAGACTTGCAAAGGCAAAAAGACAAATTATATAGGGAAAGAGATTGAGTGAACATGCAAAAATGGCAAAAAAATTCCTTCTRTTTTCCTTTAAAAATTAAAATGCTCACCAAAGAGAGCCTATGTAGCACAATAGTTATCAAAATTCAACAGACCAACATGAGTGGCACACCTAATAGGGAATGACAGAGTGACAGAGGAACTTGGCAAAACTCATCAGACCTTCAAACTTGTACTCCAAAAAACCATTTGAAGAACTCATTTGGAGATGCTCATATGCTTTCACTTGCATGTGAGTAAAGAAAACTATACTTTAGAGTACCTACCTTTCAATTGCCTTCTTATTGACCTAAAATAACCAACAAATTCAAGTCTAATTTTAAACTGCATGTATAGAAGTTTTGGGACTTACCTCCCTGGTTCTTAAGGTATGTTCCCATTTGGCCTTAGGGCGTCGATATTTGGTTGTTAAGTGAACAGTAAAGCAACGTACATTCCTACCTGTGTTGTTTGCTATTTGCCGAACCTACATGGCAAGTGATGTGGCATCCACTTGAGATCGTTACTACGGCCATTTATCACCACCTCTATTTTGGAAGACCGCCTACAAAGTAGTTGGTAAGAAAGACTCACTCAAAATTGTGTTTGCCAACAATTATAATTTTTGTCTTGCAACTTAAAGAACACTTCCAATTGAATTTTTGAATTAATTTTTTTGTCTTTTATGCAATAATTATTGGGCCAATAAAAGGTGCATGGAAGTTCATCTCGAGTTAAAAAACACCCCTTTTAATATTGTATATTGAATTGTGATTTATTTTTAAAATTTAATTTAAAAAAAAAATTTGAATATGAATTTAAATTCTATTTTGATTCAAACATGCAGCTACATTACAACTTGTAATTTTTTTTCATTTTTCATGAAGTGCAAGAGTGGCAATACCAAATGTTATAGTGGTGCTAAAAATTTCAACATTCATTCACATAATGGATAGAAAATATCACATTCATTAGCACATAGCACATATTCAAAATTATATATTCATCCACAATCTGTCAATTTTATCCAATTTTTTTTAAACTTGGAGCTTTTGGCGATTTCGGCCAAGATTTTGCTATTTATGTTCTAAAGGTATGGTGCTTGGTCCATTAATTTGGTGCAAAATGACAACAAATTGCCTATAAAAAACACTAATCACTAATCACAAGCAGCTCTATCCCAATAGCACTGCCTCACTTTTCAACTAAAGGAGCGATTCTGACTTTTTCATTGTCATTGTAACTTCTGTTAATGGAAAGGAGCCTTTGTATTGTCAAGAGCAACAAACAACTATACTATGACTATGAAGCTAAACTATGAGAGGCTATGGCGATGTAACATTGGCGTACTTTTCAAATGAGCAACTTCTTCACATGCATGTAGCTTTTGTCGAACAAATCTTCCTCTCCTATTCAAAGCCAATAAGAGAAAACTATTTCCAAATTCTTAGCATAATAAAATCAGATGGTAATTTGTTGCATCTTGGACTTTTATTTCAATTATTTTGAAAGGTATAGGAATTGGAATCTTTCGAGTATTATTCATCTTTATTTATTAAATTTATCAATTTATATAATGAGCCTAGGGAAGTCATTCCCTTGCAATTTAGGATGTTACTTGGGTTAATGGAGTATTTAAAAGAGGGATATGTATAATTAACATATATTCAAATGAATATTTTTAAAATAACTTTAGCAGTATATTTTCTAAATTGCATATATTTTACCTTCAATTAATAAACAACACCTTATACTTTGTTGGGCATTGCTTTCATATTACATTTATTCATTTGAAAATATTGCCACAACACAATTATATTGCCATAATTCATGATTACAATGCGGTTTTGGCATGTCATTCATATTTGAATTTGAAGTGTTATAGTTGCATGATAACTATGCATGACTAAAAATGTATAAGTTCAATGGTTTAGTGATAGATGACTGACTTTGTGCAGCATTAGCTCTYATTTAAGACATATAAAGGTTGAGAAAATATTCACACAACATCATATCCATACATAGTTACTGCACTAATACTTCAATTTTTCTATCTTTCACAATTTCATTACCAAGTCAATTGAAAAGTAGGGATTGTGTTCAAAGTAGAAATTTAAAGGTCATTTAGGCATAGCAGAATAATAAATTTCAAAAACCTTGACATGGTGATTTTTTGGAATTTTTGTGTTCATACAATCTATGACCTCATTTTGACAAATCTGGTTTTGAACTAAATCAATACAATTTTGGCTTGGTCAACCACTTGACACACTTGCACATTGGTAATTTTAGAAAAATATGTGCTCTAGTAACACCAAATCTAATCTTTAGATAGAACAACAACTGGATAGAGTATCTCTAAAAATTATAATAACTTTCATCGAAGCAATTAGGAGGATGAATCTGAAGTTCCAATTTGTTCATTGTCCAGCTTCTGAACGTCGACGCACTCTAGGGTTAATAGTGTTGTGTATACTATTTTGAATTGAAAAATATATATATACCAGTCATCTATAATGCAAATTTTTAGAAGCTAATTACTTATACCTCTAATAGCACTTGGTGAACTCTTCTGTTGTAATGACACTTGCACAACTACATTATCTATAGAAAACACTAAATTTAATGACAAGTACTAGAACTACATGCCTACAAATTCATAWGGCCCTAGGAGTATTATTTGCTTCCTRTATTCAACTTCAAGGCAACWAGGCAACATGGKAACCTCAACAACAAATCAATATGYTTCAATTTTCATTTTCACTGCAAACAATCCACAATTATAAAGCTCATATAACAAATAWTACTAATATTTTGAATAATATACATTTCAATTCAATTACTAATAAACCTAATTTATAATTAAAATGTCAAGCTTGTAATAAACAATAAAGGTTACAAAATATACCATTCAAATATATAAGACTATTAAGAGGGTCATGATATGTATAGAAATGATGGATGTTCTAATTAATAATTCAATACATTTGTGAATAAACAAAATTATGCCATTTCCATCTAAATCCTATAAATTGGATTCATATATTCTAGATGCAAAATATATACTACATTCATAATTTTTTATCATATCATTAAACATGTGCAAAAATCCATGGTATTTTCTTTTTAGATTTAGTATGTAATTTTACTCTCTTACAAACTTTATAACAAATTAATTTTCATCTCTATAAAGGATGGATGTGATCATTTGTGGTTGAATATGCATTCAGGGTTTAAATCAACATATTTGAAATTGCCTTCACATAAATTTCAATAAAATTGAATTATTGAACATAGAAAAGTGAAATAACATGATAAGAACTTCCAAACTCAATCAAGTAACAAGGTAAGATTGTTCAAAACTGTGCCCATGATAATTAGTACATGCTCATTGCACAATGTTCCTCATGTTCCTCATAAAGATATTGAAATTAGGGCATGGATTATGAATTTCTACCAATTGAACTTTCACCTCTATTAACTTGTATTTACAAGGTTCAAGCCTCACTCCTCCACAAGTTTGGATCACTCTATTACATTCCGTCTCACCCCCTCAAACTACGACGAACATGGGATGTCCAACACTACCGAGACACAAAGATAATATGAAAAAACGCAGCTTATAAAGGGGGCTAGAATGTAACTGATGCATTATGCAGTTGTACTGTACATATCGTCATTAACAGAATCCCRATGTCGAGCACGGATTTGCTCAAAACAAGACACTTGGCTCACTCAAACTGTGTATTGAATGCCCTGTAATTGAATTAAATAAAAGCTCTCAAAACCCACATTGGAATGTGCACTACCTACACAGCGTATGGCGAAGGGGTATATTGCGCACTGCTACAAYCTTTATGCGACTACTTAGTTGCCTAGATTCAACGACTTCATTTCTCTCAAAATCATACATAGCTCTACTGTTAAGAAACAGAAGAGTGAAAGAATAAGGTAAAGAATACTTCCTACGGTATCTTCGAATTATAAGCACACACAACATCAGAGAGCTTTATAGCGTGTTGTAATTTTATAAGCCAGATTGGATTCATGGGCCTTCACCTTTTACGGTTCTCTTTCCTTGCAGTTAAGAGCAATTCTTCAAGCCTGCGTGATTTAGGCGTGTAGGTTCGTCCCACATCCTTAAGAAGCTCCTGAAGGCGTTCGCGATCATCATGTACATCTGGGTGGACTGTTCCCAGCTTATCCTCCTTTGCTTGTAAAACATCTTCCAAAAGTTGGGTAGCCTCATCCAATCTGTATCCAGCAAGTAGCAGCGTCAAGACACAAGACATGAAACATGACTTATTCACTACCAGTGTGGGTCTGTTRCACGATTAACCTAAACGGGTAACAGAGTCAGATCTCTAGCTCATCAAAATGTTGCAGCTGAAGTGGGACTGCATAGCACTACACCATACCGTGCAACTTAAGCTAGGTACACCTGTCAAGAGACGAAATGGAAGAAGATTCCATATCTCTGAGCAGATGAATCGTCTTTTTCAAGGAACATGTTTGGAAGCTGATTCTGATCACATGAGAGCATTTGAAGGTTACAAAACGTATCCTACAAAAGAGAGCAGTATTATGGAATATCTATCTGCTTACAGAGAGATAATCAAATAGCACCGCAGTTCATAGGATGCATAACAGGTAGAAATGTAACATCACCTGCCAAGTGCATCATAGCTGCCAGCTAGGTTGGTGCACACATCCAAAGTATCTAGGTGATACGGTCCGTAGGTGTCCTCCAATATACTCCGGGAATTTTCAAATAATTCCGCAGCCTGCTCGATATCACCAAGCTCTACGCAAGTAATGCCCATTTGGTTCAGGAGCATGCCTAATAACGGTGTCTTTTCCAACCCCCCATCCCGCAACTTGCAAGCTGCACTCTTAAAGGCGTCCATTGCAGGTTCAAACTTCTCCATCATGTAGTACAAAATTCCCATTTGGGCTTCAATGCCACCCACTGCAGCTTGATGACCTGTAAAAATAATAACGAGATTAGAGTGTTAAAAACGCRAGTCGAATAAATCAATGAACAAGATCAGAARKAAAATTTGAAGGTGATACTGAAAAAATAGAGTTCAACCTGGAAGAGACTCCTGGATAGTGAGTGCACGCTGAAGGAGCAAAATCGCAGTGTCTTTCTCATTCATTTGCTCATAAACTGCCGCCACATCGGCAAGTCCACTTGCAATATCATTGGGATTGTGACCAGAACCCTGCTTTCCAAAAATATGTAAAGCATTTTCGCAGAATGACTTGGCCTCGCGAAGCTTGTTGGTCTTCATATAAAGCTCAGCAAGGCTGACGTAACACCCAGCAACCAACGTGTGATTGTCACCTTTAAGAGCCTTGAACATCAGGATAGCTTTCTGATAAGCGCTTACTGCCTCAGAATCTCGACTGAGCGCAAGTAACTCATCACCAATGCTGAGACTTACTGCTGCCGCATCGAGCTAGATTCCAAAACGAAGAAACAGAACATGGAATCAGGAAGAATGCTCTGCAACCATTAAGTGTGCGCCCATAACTCGAACAGATTTAAATGTACCGAGTGTCTCTATGAGAAGCCAAACAGATTTCCGCTTATCATGACAAAATCCAGGTCGAAGTTCTATTACTGTGAAGTGAAAGTATAGTAGGTCCGWTAATTTAAATAGCAGTCGAGATATCCACCTCAAAACATTCAAMATGCTACTCCAAATTTATTYACRGGATATACCTCCAAACTGTTAGCTTGCAAGGTTGTCGAAGCCAGCATCAAATTCTCRAGTGCTTTTTCATGATTCCCTTTGGCACTCAAAATTAGTGCCAGAAGACGCCGATCTGCTGCTTCTTCCAAAGAGCCTTCCTCACCATGTTCTTTGTGAATGGTAAGTGCATGATCACACAASGCCTCAGCTTTGTCAAAATCCAATGCCTGCACAAAAGACCCAACAAYTGATACGTTCTCAACATAGATATTTCGTTCTCAACATAGATATGAAAATCTTTCCAAGAAACCAAGCATTCACCAATGCTTCCAACAAACCCAAAATAGAAGGAATCGACAAACCTGCAAGTGAGCTTCAGCAATATAGTGACATGTTTCACCAACTCGAGGGTCCAAGTCTCCAAGCATTGCCTTCTGCACCCTCAAGGCGCGATGGTATGATTCTAGTGCAGCACTTTGCTTTCCAAGCAGATTAAAGGAGTCCCCAAGCTGCATGTGACCAGAAAATTTTGCCAAAGCATGATCCTCACTTTCACCTGTCACGGGGATAACCACTGACCTCTCCAAAAGAGGGATGGCATCATCAAAATTCCCCAGCCTACCATATAATGCTGCCAGTATCTGAAGGCTGGCAATGAATTCCAAGCTAGGTTGGCCGTTGTCGGTTTGCTTCTCGTAAAACCTAACTGCTCGAATGCCGTACTCAATGGCTTTGGATTGATCTTCTTCCATCGAATACAGTTTTGTCAGCTTGATCAGGTAAGGACCGAGATGTGAGTTGGAACCCTGTGACTCATCGTTCATCATTGCATCAATTGCAGATACTGGCATCAACGGCATGATTTTAGAAGGTGTTACTGATGGCGCATTCGTGGCGACATCTTCACTTTCTGCATCACTAAGATTTGCATTGCTGGGACGTCTTCTCTCGGGAGTCGTATTCCTGCTTTGTGGCTCGGCCGAAACGTCTTTGRGAGACTGTGATTCCAGATTATTAGAGACCTCCAACCTTGGGCTGACAGATTCCTGGGGCGGAGTCAATTCTCTTGGCTCATTTTGTCCAGGCACTAATTTCGCTTCTGGGGACTTGACATCAACCCTCGTGATAGCTTTTGCTCCGGYCTTCTCAGGCACTTGCATCGCTGGTTGGCGATGAGCACCAAGATTAGGAGTTGATAACTTTCTCACAAGAGCCTCCATTTCTTGTTTCTCCTTGTTCCTACTGTCTGTCGTAACAATCCTCTTTGGTTTCTCTGCGGTGATTTTCCTAGGTCTCTCTGAACCACTAGATTGAGCCTTTTCAGATGCCTGCAGTGGTAACTTAGTGACGCTTCTCCGAGCAGGTTCAGTCTTGGTTTGGGTCTGTGCAGGACCTTTAGGGGCCAGGTCTGGTGATCTCTTGATAGCACCAGTTTTAGGTTTGAGTACCTTAATTGAGGAACTTGGATTTGACTGTTTGCCGTCTCTTACAGCCATCGCTGGCCTACTGTCATTACGAGTTGGCAACACCGTTGGCAAGGAAGGCTCCATCATCATGCTGGCACTCGTCAAATCAGAGCAATAAAGGGAGTCGAGGAGGAAGCAATTGAGCCATGGAACTTAAGATTCCTCAAGGTGGAGGGCAAACTTAGCTGCAAATCACAGCCGATGGTCATTCCAACTTTAGATTCAAAAATTCAGGTCAAAGTTTGTGCCATCTTTGCAAGATGGCAAATTTCTCAGACACATTCGTAGGAGTCCACCAAAGTATCACCAAAACGAGCATAATACAACAGAGAACATCAAAAAACCTCAAGACTGCCAAAACGGKCCTTTCAGGCATTCCAGAGTATAGAACTAATGAGTTGTACAAGAGAGAACAAGGATCGAATCCAGCTTTGAGAAACTCCTCTTAGGAATGCCACATTTCCGTAGCTCRTTTCTCATTGCAGAAACCCCCTTTTCTCTCAGCTGTTACTTACGATTCTTTCATTTCAAATCGTAATTTCCAATCAAATTATATTGCCTAGCAGTCCTTCCGAATGTAAGGGAACAAGTCAAATCATGACGAAAGAACGCCTCAAGGCATGCCCGCAACCAAAATTCCGACAGTGACCCCCACACACCTCGAAATAGATCCTGTTTCACTTTTCAAAAACACACCTACTCATAGACTTCAAATTTTAAAAGACGGCTTTCAAATTACTAAAAAATAATGGTCTACCTGTCAACGATCATTCCATTTAGACTCGTGCTCACCTTCGTTGCGAAAATACGGAACACTCTCGTCCTCCTGTTTCTAATTCAGAAACACTTTAAAGCATGTATACTTACAACTTAAGAGCATAGTCCGTACAAACAGAATCGCAAAAAACGCGGTGTAACAAAATAAAAAAACGCGAACATTCCGTGATCCAGTAATCACGATGCTCACTCTTCAAACATTTAAACTCACAACCACACTACAATACAACAGCACACCCGGATCATCAAAAAAAYACCTCCAACAACACATACCGTACGAACCTTCGACGATCCAACACCGACGCACCTCCCTCGTCCACAAACATCTCATTCCGACGAGCTCACCGGCTCGCCAGCATTCACAACCGCCTACAGCGAGAACAACAACAAAAAAACCAACTGCAAAACCGCAAACGAAACCAGAACCTCCAAAGTCAACACCGACATCACCCGTACACCCCCGATCACCCGTACGCAGCCAGAACCAGGACATGACAGCACATTGCAACCAGAGATTCAAAAAACACTCTCGACGACCTTCGGAAAAACACTCTACAAGACTCCACTCTCCCGCATCGCCACATTCACTGCAAACAAGCATCCTGAACGCATCCCAAAGCTCTAAACCGAAAACTAAAACTGACGAGCCGATCGCATCCCGATCCACACCATGAAAGAAAAATTCCAAAGGAAGAAACAGAAATGGAAAAAGCAATGGAAATGGAAATGGAATGGCTCACCGAGAACGAAGGCGTGATGTGGAGGCTCCAGGTTTGAGAGACAGTTAAGTGATGAGTGCGGTGGTTTCGGTGACAGGGGATTCAAAGGGAACAGGCGCCCTAAGTTAAAGCAGAGCGCGAGGGCGGGAGGGAGTGGACACGAAAGCTGTGATGAGCGAGTTTGCGCAGAGCGGGGCGGCAGCTGCGAGAGAGACGCAGACAAACGCGGAGCCAACGGAATGCGTCCGTTGCGTGCAGCGGGGTTCGATGCCTCGTCGGAGCGGACTGGAGAAGTAGCGCCAAGGAAATCCGGGGCTTTGTCCAAACTTCCCAAACAGGGAAATTTAGTTTTTGCAACAATAATTATGAACATTAAATGGTAACAACATTGGTTAATGTTACCAGCACTAAATGTCAACATGAATACTTATTGTCAACTAAAGTTTCAACAAAAATAAGTACATTAGAATTGAATTGAGATCATGGTTTAACCCCTTTAGGATGTTGGCTAGCAAAATGGATTTGTTACAAGTTCTTTGTACAATCTAGATTTTGGGCATAAAACATTGGTTTTCGAAGGCTAGAAAATTAGCTCGGATTGAGGTATGTGCATAGCTTGCTTTGCAATTATTTTAAGATATTTATACCTTAGTGAAGTATAGAGAAAAAATCAATGTATTGGCTAAGAATACATAGAATATGTTCTTTGCTTAGGCATAGATTTTACCCCTTTATTCTTTTATTTTAATTTGTAATCTCATAATTTGCTCCACAACTTTGCCAAGGTATGCACAATTTCATGTTTTGCCCAATAGATAAGGGAACCATCATGAAAATGTGAAATACTAGAAACCTAGGCCCATGCATGATGGCCACATCCTACATGGGTTAACCTATACTATATTAGTAATCGACATGAACTTTAATTGTCAACTATATGAGAATTAGAGTCAGACAATGAGTTACATGATAGTATAAATGGCAATATATGTACCATAATACTAAATTTCATTTTTAATGTAGTGCTACAAAATTGTCTTTTTATTTTAATTTCCACGATTGAATGTTTATAGATGTAAAATCTTGTCCCATATTTGAATTCATTAATTTTGGATTTTGTRACCTCTACAAGAACCAAAAGTAACTTATATAGGTTTTGAAAAAGGTAGACCATATATATACACACCTCCTAAGCAATGAAAATGACATATCATCCAATAACTTTTTAACCATGTAGTGAAMAGTTATGAAATTTGTTGGGCCTTAAAGCTACTCCTTGGGCACATGTTGTGTGAAAATTTCCAAGGAAAAAAGAGTTCATTTTGCAGTGAGCTCCCCAAAATTGCTATGTTGCTAAAAAATGTAGTTTGGTCTTTTAGGGGTTAAACAAAAATATCTTGCAATCTACATGGTCAAAGTTTCTTAAATTTCTTCTATACATTTTAATCCTAGTTCGGTGCAAAATTCTACAATTGGATAAAAACAAATTTCAAGAAGATTTTACAATTTGCAACAAAAATGACMATTTGAGTTTTYTTTATGGAAAAAAATGACCTCGATTTTAGAAAAAAAATTCTTCCMAAACCCTTTAATTTGTGAATGCAATGCGTTCATAGAAAGAGCGCATTCTAAATTTAGAGTCTATTACAACAAATTGAATTTCATCCATGGATATGAAAGAACTTAAGAAATTTTAKTGGAGAATTTTATACTTATCATAGTCTTTGTTGTCAAAGGTGAAAATATGTTCAATGGCTAATCTTGTTGAAAAATAAAAGTGGTTATTTTTTCTATTGTTTTTGGACTTTATTTTTATAAAAGTAAAAGTGGCTACTTCTTTCACATTTTAGTTTAGTTTAGTTTATGTTTTTTGAAAGTAAAAGTAGTACTATACATGAGTAGCACTTTACTTTAGTTTATGTATTTTGAAAGTAAAAGTAGTACTACACATGCGTAAAAGTGGAAGCATGTGTAGCACTTGACTTGAAAGTAAAAGTGAGTACAATACATCACTATATATATATATCTTAGGGAGTTAGGCCTCCCTCATTTTATTTCAAGTATTGGTTTTTGAGGTATTATCACAATCTTTTGAAAGTTATCACAACTCACAATTTTCTTCATAATCAAATCAAGATGGCCAGAAGAAAGACCCCGGCAAAATGCCCACAAAAACCAAAGTTGCCCAAACTAAATAAGGTTTTTCCATGCCCCTTTTGTGAGCACATGGATGTTTTGTTTAGTAAGGAAATGACACAATTTGGAACCTATGGAAGAGTCAAGTGCTACACATGCTTTCGCTTTTACAACAAGCGTTTGACTAGTAAATTGGATGCGTCCATTGACTTGTATTTTGTATGGTTTGACAAAGTTGAAAAGGCAAATGAAATGTGACAAGAGCACAAAAGTTAAGCACATTTTAGCAATTGAAGGCCAATCTTTTGAGGCAACTCAGTTTGAAGAAGTTTTGTTTTTGAAAAAATAGATTGAATGAAAAATAGATCAAAATTATATAGCTCGATGAATGACCAATTCAATGGATATGTTGTGAGAAATTGATTTGATGTGGATGTAAGCATATAAAACTTATAAATAAACTTTTCTTTTTCTTTTTCCTTTGATATGTGAATAGAGTTTATTTTTTACTTGGTCTTAGAATTACAGGGCGATAGGTGTCTAACTTGGCACAATCAAGTTGTGATTTGCACATCATTCTACAGATTGATGCAGCAAAAAAGATGGAAAAGAGGTGTAATGTGATTTAAATTTACCAGTAATTAATTTCATTGTAAAGTCCATGTGCATTAAAATTACCCCTTAGGAGTGTTGAGTCCGTGTTTAATGCAATTGGGTACAAATGCAATAATTTATAAGTATGTGACATGAAATCAGTTTGACAGACAGAGGCAAACCATTAAACTTACTCAGTATTTTATTTCACCACACAAACTCTTGATTAGGTTAAAGGCATCAACAACTGATCATTGAAGCAATTTTGGAGTAGGTCATGAGCAATACAAGGTGGTGAAATTTTTTTCCATGTAGGAAGATAGGAAACATGGGGATGACAAAGTTTTCAGAATTTTATTCCCAAAATTGAAATTATTGTGAATTTTGGGAGCCAAAAAGTGCATTTCATTCATTGTCTAGAGTCTTCCAATTTTGAATTTTCGATCATTCCGAAACTATTTTTCCACTCACGTCTTCATACTTTCTTGCTCATTACTATGGGACATATGTAATTAATTCCAACCTTAAAAAGGATCAAAAAA